>CM038677.1:593494805-593717549 GCA_021605205.1 Aegilops longissima
GATTAGCGGTAGCGGAGGGTCGGAGTCGGAGAGAGTCCGGCACCACAGAGTCTGATCTTTGCAAAGGATAGGGATGGAGTTTGGCTCAATCTCCGTAGAGATTTCAGCCCCGGTGGTGTCAACCAACCATCCTCGTCGGCGAATCGGCTCGAATCAATGGTCGGGCGGACAATAATCTGACCTCGGGACCTTTGTTGGTGGCGAGTTAGATCATGCCCATCGAGATAGTGGGCGCTTATTGCGGCTCGAATCCGTCGAAGTCGAGTCTCTGCGGCGTCGGCCGTGTAGTTTAAACTTCAAACCTGACACGATGGCGGGCGTAGCTTCGATCTGCTCGGGCGGCCGTTAGCGAATTGGCCCGTAGTGCGAAGCCGCCGAATCGAAGATCTGTCGGGGAGAAAGGTCTCACCTGGACGCGCCGTTGTTGATGATTGAAGGAGCCATCGGGCCTATAGGTGGCGACGGAGGAACTCTCAGTAAAGCACCAATGTCGATTATCAAAATCGGCGGATCTCGGGTAGGGGGTCCCGAACTGTGCGTCTAGGCGGATGGTAACATGAGACAAAGGGACACGATGTTTTACCCGAGTTGGGCCCTCTCGATGGAGGTAATACCCTACTCCTGCTTGATTAATATTGATGATATGGGTAGTACAAGAGTAGATCTACCACGAGATCAGAGAGGCTAAACCCTAGAAGCTAGCCTATGGTATGATTGTTGTTAGTCCTCTGGGACTAAAACCCTCCAGTTTATATAGACACGGATAGGGTTAGGGTTACCAGTCGGTTACAATGGTAGGAGATCTACATATCCGTATCGCCAATCTTGCCTTCCACGCCAAGGAAAGTCCCATCCGGGACACGGGACAAAGTCTTCAATCTTGTATCTTCATAGTCTGGAGTCCGGCCAAAGATGATAGTTAGGCTATCAGGACACCCCCTAATCCGAGACTCCCTCAACCTCCATCAGGTGCCTCTCCCAATGCTCCACCATGTAGTAGTAGAGGCTGGCTCTTGCATGAGCCCACTTCTCCACTTTTCCTTGCCTCTCTTTCCTCCACATATGCAAAAATGCCATGTAAAGCACACTATTGTACTTACTTGCTCCTCAGGTGCTTAAGCTTGCCACATAGGCATAAAGTCGATGTGGCAAGTTAATCAGAAGAGAGACTAGTTTGGTGACCCAAGGAAGAAAGCAGTGCTAGCGCGTGTACCTAGGTGAAAAGACAATTTTGAGTCTATAGCTAATTAAATGAAACAAACTTAGCAACACCATTTCATTGGAAGAGGTCACTCCTTGGCAAATGCAATAAATACTAGTACTCCTGTGTCCCATTATATAAGAGCGTTTTGATACTACACTAGCTAGTGTCAAAAGCGTTCTTATATATGAGACGGAGAAATACAATGAAAAAGATAGAGAGGAGTAAAAAAATACACTTATAGCCAACCTTATAGCCAACCTTGTTGTAGTATGAGTGACTAAGTGATGACTATGAATGACATGCCAACATCGGATAGCCTAGCATGCCGTGTTAAATCTCCAAGAGCGCGACCACTTGGCGTGGCGACAGTCGTGGTAGCGCGACCATGATCTGAGACTCTTTGGCAGCCTTGGATCTGAATCAAGCGATGCATGCTAAGTTGCTGAAATTTTAAGAATAACCCTCTAGGATAGGATATTCACCCATAGGTCTAGAATCACGCCATGCAACCGTTCGATCTCAGATCCAAGGGCTCTCAAGCCCGTATCATGGGAGAATGAAAGCCACTACCCGCCATTACTTGCGGCGGCAGTTCGCTCCTACTCTTTCTGCGTCCTTTAATACTCGGGTTCGCTCCTAGTCGTCCGTCCATTCACATTCGATAGTTCCACTAATCCTAACCCTCCTCCCAAATCCATGGCGTCCCAAATCTCCCGATCGGCGGTGAGTACAAGGTTAGAACCATCACCGGCGATGAGTTTGGCGTCATCTACACCCGTACTTCGCGATGGTGAAAGGATGCCTTTCTAAGCAGGCGCATGTTGAAAACTCACATGATGAGTGGGTCCTGGGCTAGATGTTGAGTACACCATAGTCTGGGACAAGAGAAGGATCTAAGGGCGGAGAGAGGAAGAAGCCGCCGTGATCAGGTTTGCGTACATAACGTTTGCTTGGTCTACCACATATGCCATGCTGACGTTGAGTGCCAGTTTTAAGAACTTCCTCGAGGACAAAACAGTCAAATTTGTTCTTGTAGACTTTAAGAGCGACAAAGAAGTCCTGCGTCGGATAGGCCTCGTTTTAGGCAACCCTTCGACCTCGGAAGAATCGGTTGGTGCCCTCTAGTCAGCCCTCAATGCTGACCTGGCGAGAACCATGGTTCATCCTTCGTCTTTATAAGCTGGAGAAACCTCATTACGTTTCATCATCATGCATGGCAGCGGAATGTACTAGATATAGACCACATCCACTACATTGCAATGGATGGCTACCTTTGTTTCAATATCTACAAGGGTTGGATGAAGAGCAACAACCAAGTTGGCGGTTCAAGCAAAAAGTATCGGCCAAGAGGAAGAGGGACAAGGGCGAAGTCGAGGGCGTGGGCGAGGACTCCGAGTAAGGTGGCGATGTTGTTGCTCATGGCGGTTCTAAACTTCTAATGTAGTGTCTACGGATTAGTTGCATAGTTTAATTTCAGGTGTGCTTAGTTTAATTTGAGGGTGTGTTGTCTGAGCCCCCAGCAGAACTATGTTATGTTTCTTCTCGTTACTTTAACTCTTGGTATGTACATACTAGTACTAGTATTTCTTTAATAGAATTTAGCACCCCAATTAAGCACGTACTAGCTTTTTAATAGTACTATATGCATAATTTGGCGTGGCGCTCTCTATATGTACCACCTTTTAAAAAAATCAATTTTTGCTCCATGGCGCAATCCATCGATAGTGAGTACTACTGTACAAAAGTATACATTTTTAAAAAGGCTAGCGTACTATTCATCACACACACACACACACACACACACACACACACACACACACACATATATATATATATATATATATATATATATATATATATATATATATATATATATATATATATATATATATATATATATAGATTAAATTCTCAACCTAGAGCAGCGTGCATGCCATGTAGTAAACGATCCGGAGGAAGTATAGTAAAAATGAGGTGATTTTACCCAGCGATCGGCGGGGAGCATGGCCTGTCATGCGGTCCCATGTGTCATGATGTACCAAAGGCGATGCGTGTCCCTCTTGAGGCAAAGCAATACTAGTATGTGGTTTGAGATGATGTCGAACGAAGTGTGAAATAATGGTTGCTTTGTCCGTGCAGGAAGGTCGGACATTGTGATTTGGCGTCTCATTGCTCATTACTAACACTAGGCGATGCAGTGGGGTGCGTCCCCCTGCTGTTCTGCCTTTGTTATTTGGTGCTTGACCGTCAACCCGGTTGCTATATGTCCCACATGTCGGTGACGAAATACAGAATTCATGAAAGGGGCGTCGGCGGAGGTATACTACAGAAATTCATGAAAGGGCGACTTAGTTTTGGAAAAATCTGTTTTTACGGAGTATGTACCCACTACGGTTTATAGGGCTCATCTAAAAACATTAGTTTTCCGTTTGATAAGTCTCAATTCTAGTACTATACTAGTAGTAGTACCATTACATGTTGGATTTGAGTGTGTTAGATCACTCGGCATAGCGATGTCAAGAGAAACTAACCAATGCATGTACAAGTTCATGGAAATTTAGTGGTCATTCATGCATTTGTTCTAATTAATGCCTCGGTAAACATAACTTCTTGAGAAAAAGCAGCGTCTTGTGCAAACTACGAAATTAATTCGACCACTCACCGTCTACCTTGGTTGGAGAGATTTTGAAATTGAGCCATAAAGCTGGATAGGAGGAGTAGTAACTTTTGTCTCGATTACTATTTGTGGCCTTGTATAGATGCAAAATGTATTTTTTATAGTGGCCTTTTATAAGTAAATAGAGGAGTACTAACCAAAGTGCGTAGTAGGGACGAGGAGTAAGCGGAGGAGTAGTAAAATTTTCTCCTCGTGCTCTGAGCCACATGTGCGTGGGCGAGGAGGCGGCGTAAAAGGCGTCAGTGGTACTCAGCTTCACCTCATCCTCGAGCCACCGTGCCCGTGGGCGGGGAGGCAGCATACTAAGCAAGTTTCTCCTCGTTCTGCGAGTTAACGGGACACATCAAAAGTACTCCGGTGTATAGAGCCTTGCCTCTAAGGTAGGCCCCATGGTTTGCCTCTTTTTTAATTTAATATAACGTCAAATGCAAATTTGTTTGTTCACCCGTGGTAGGCGATCCTCCCTCCACCAAGTGGACAACGATTACGTGCCAAATTACCACGTGGGCTGCCTTTTTAAATACATAAATAGGCTCCACCATGTACCAGCGGGTGTGGTTGGGAAAGAGGCAGAATCGTGTGCCATCGTGCACCTCTTCTCTTCATGCCGTCCCCCACCTACGTGGGTGTGTGTGAGAGAGATACAAACCTAGACATAATCGCCGTCCATCCCCATGCCTCCTTGATCAGACCACCAATCACCACCACGGCTGCGCCCCTCCTCCTCACCTTATCTCTCATATTTCTCCCTCCATTTTTATATACAAGGGCCACTATCAAAATTACAATTTGCAGATATACAAGGCCACTAACACTAATCGATGCAATATTAAT
Organism: Aegilops longissima; assembly: GCA_021605205.1. Classification (NCBI taxonomy): domain Eukaryota; kingdom Viridiplantae; phylum Streptophyta; class Magnoliopsida; order Poales; family Poaceae; genus Aegilops; species Aegilops longissima. The sequence continues at coordinate 593,499,521 of CM038677.1, forward strand.
GGTGTTTGCCTCGTGGTACTAGCAAGGAGGACATTAATTATCCCTTGCATGCATGCGGGAGTTTGTAAAAAATGCATCTTGATGTTCCGTGCAATGCGAGCATCTTGCTAGTCCATGAAAACAACACATGGCAAAATTCCACGGTGAGCGAGGATTTGAATCTGTTGGGAGGGCTGTTTGGATCTTGCCGGGTAGCCAAAATATTGGCGACCCTTTTGTCCACCGTGCCTTTGCCACCGATGAGCGAGCAGCTCGGTGCTCATGCTGTCATGCATCCTCCGGTAGCGCCGCGTTGGAGGCAGTTCGCCACGAGCTGTGTTTTTGTACCTAGCGCCACCCGAGCAGCCGGCGAACCGACCGGTGACCGCAAATTCGCCATCCAACCATAGCCGCACACATTATGACAGCAACTCAACCAGCGGACGAAATTCACGAAAACACGTGAACAAACTGATACTCATTCACGCAACCACGGGTATTTCATATAAACAACGGCGGAAATCATATAAAATACGGATTTTCACACAAACATGGCGGTTCATTACATTCAAATGAACTACGCGGTGCTAGTTACGGACAACACGGTATATAATACATGGCCTAAATGGTAGCAGCCCGCCGATCGATTTGTGTTCCTCATGTCGGCAACACGATCACTTTGGACTGCCGGGAGCCCGGTATATGCTTCAGCGCAAAGGGCTTTCGCTTCCCCTTTGCCCAACTATTATCATTGGCTGGTGCGAAGATGATGGTGGCGGCACGGTTGAGTTCATCACGGCCACTACTTCGCCATGGCGGCACCGGCTCGAGTTCATCTAACATTGACCTCTTCCGTGGAGCCCATGCGGGCGTCGCGAAGGTCCTCGCAACAAAAGGATCCGGCAAGACACCTGCTGTATGCGCGGCGTCGCCTCGCGGTGGCCTTCATGGGACCCAAGCGGCGGCCTCCGTGTTCTACTTCTCCTTGATGATGGCGGCGGACGGGCGCGCTGACCACCGACTTCGTCGCTCTCCGCGCACCGGCTTCTTTGCTGCTTGCATGGCGCGGCCGCCGACATAAGTCTCGGCCACAAAAGCAGGAGACCACGATCTGGCGGCGTGGGCGGCAGCAACAGCGCCGTCGATGCTCCTCATCGAGCTGGCTGGAGGCGGCGAGTTGCTGAACCGTGCACCGGCTTAGGCGAAGCGGCTCCGTCCCGGCGAGGAGGAGGAGGATCAGCGAGCTGCATAGCTCATATCTGGCGGGCTACCCAGCGGTTTGGATCTTGAATAACTACTCTTCATAAGCCATTGTAAGAGTGGACAAAATGGTGGAGGAGATAGGGGAGGCGGCGGAGGTGTGAGATCTTGGCGGCGTTTGGCCTCGTTTAAATAGGAGATTAAATAGGCGGCGGGACGGGAGGAGCTCGGCGGTGTTGCATTCTTGAGCCGGTCATGAGCAGACGTGTGTCGAGTGGGTTTCTCGGCTTCCACGGGCAGGTTTCATGGAGCGTTTTGAATGCAACGCGGGCGTGTTCAGCAGGCGTGCATGCGAGTGGCGCCCTCGACTCGACCTAGGACACTGCGCCGTTCTTCCAGCGGCGTGTGGGCTCTTTGGGTGCATGGCCTGCATGTCGGTGACCGCGCGAGCAGCGCCTGCGGAAGAGAACCTTTGGTGGCCAGGCGGTCGAAGCGGGCATTTCATAAACCGATGATTGTTCATTGAGTGTAGCGTCATCTTTTTCATGTAGTTAAGCGTGTGTCTTGCATCGTGTGCTGTGTGCATGCGGCGTGCGAGTGTTGCGTCGCGTGCAAAGGTGCGTTTTAGTGTTGCATGCATGGGTGCGTGCGTGCAAGGTGCGTTTGATGTTGCATGCATGGGTGCGTACATGCGTGTGTTCGTGAGTGCATGTATGCGTGTCGGTGTTGCGCGCCGGCATGCGTGCGTGTGTATGTTATGTGTACATGTCGATGTTGCGCCTACATCCGTCGCGTGTCTTGCGTGCATGCATGTATGCGTCGGGGTGAGGCTACACATCGGTCGTGACTTTTCATCATTAGATTTTCCAGCCATTGGATCACGAAATCAAGGGCCTCGGTTTATCATCAAACTCCACCCCCGAACGCCAGCCACCACCGGCGAACCGCCCGCCCCGCCGCCTTGGCGGCCCTCCCTCCCGAAACCACTCCCCATCGCTGGTCGCCGCCACACCTTGAGAGAGTGGGCCAGCATATATGATCTTGAGATTTTACTGAAGTCACCATAGGTGCCTCGTGGTCAGTGGAACGTCTCCTCCCACTGAGCGTACATCGCGGAAAATACTGAAATTAACACAAGATAAATCACGAGCATCGGGACTTTAACCTTGGTGGGCTCGAGAAACCACGTCCTCTAACCATCCAACCACATGTTGGTTAGCATGACAAAATGTATGTGGTGACCGTGATGAGCTTATTATGAAGTCCGATGACCATATCGTGCTTTCGCTTCAAATACAATGACCGTAAGTGTAAATCAACAAAATCTGAACCGCATCAAATGCAAATTCCGTCGGTGTCATCAACAAAATATGGAGGCGTATCGTGAGCTAGATACCGTTGTACTATTGTATATGCTTATTTTCTTAGTGGCCGATTGCGTGTGTGGTGTGGTGGGCACATCATTTCTAGTTGTGGTGGGTCAACATGAAGACTCATGGGTCGGTTCCATCCTGCGCCACATATAGGTTGGACCGAGATGTGTTATCTGAGACCCATGTGGAGGACTCGGCGTACAACACGAAGCTACAGTCGCGGAGGACTCTATCCCCCTGGTGATAAGCCGACTATATATGATTTGTAACCCTAGGCCCTTAGTATGTTATACAAGCTTGGGGGCTAGTTAAATCGATAGTATACACACACACACAATGCACGGTATTCACGTGTACTTTGTACACACCTCTATACTAATATCTGATTACCAGGAGTAGGCTCTTTCTTCAAGCTGCAAGGTCCGATCCGAACTAGGGTAAAACTTTGCCTAGTATTACCATCCAGCCTAACAGCCAGGATATCCTACGAATGATATGATGAAATCATATCGCCAACTACTATTAGAGAGGTGTGTCGAGGGGGGCAATGTGTGCGAGAGGCCTAAAAGATAATGTGCGTCTTTGGAGACACGTAGGCACATATATGTGCGTATAGAGGCTAGTAGAGACCATGCATGTGTATATATGCATGTGAGAGAAATAGTGTTTTCCAAGCTGAGATTAGTGAAAAGAGTGGTACATAGTAGTCGAGAAGAGAGAGAGAAGCAGAGAGAGCATGTGCGTGAGACACCCCGACACCACGAGGAGATTGTGAGCATGTGTGAAAGAGAAATGCTGATGCATATAAAGTGTGTGCACTTATCGTTAGATAGAGATATCTACGTGTAAAAGGCGGTTCTCGCATTAAATTAAAATATAAATGGCATTATTATTTTTGGATGAGATCATGAATTTTGCAAAATTGCGTATGGACGAAAATCGGTCTATCAGACACCCGTACTCTATTGAATTCTAGCATGTGCATGTGTTTATTTCATATTATCGATCCATAGAGTGAGAGCGGTTTGAAATACAGGCAATGTATGCTTTTGCAATTCATATATAAACATTAATTGGTGCACTCCATGTTGTTAGTGTGAAGCACTTTATACATTTGTCACTTGCATGGATACATTCCAAATTTCTAGCTATGAAATAAAATACATTTCAAATTCAACATAAAGGGGGTTTCGAAGATTCGAATTCATAGGAAGTGCATTCATCTATTTGAACCCGAGATAATGGCATTTGTAAATCAGATGTAAAAGGGGGCATCAATCTTTGTTGTGAGTTTGAACATGGTATATATATATTCATCGCATATCTAACTTTTTTGCAACCAAGGGATTATACACGGAACCATGCATGAACTGAGGTAAGTTGCATATTTTTTAATATATACTCATGTACAATGTATATTAAAATGTACCCCTCCATTCCAAAATAATCGTAGCTTTAGTATTTTCAAGAGTAAAGATTTGTGAAGTTTGACAAATCCTGAAAGTTCAATTCAAGAGAAGGCAAAGCGTTAATGCTACGCTCCCAAATATTGAGCGAAGCGCCAAATAGGCCTCTGGTCACCCGAAACCAGTGAGACTAATGTTTTGGTGGTAGAAATTACTTATCTCGACTCTGGCCGTGTAGCCTATCGGCCCGATGTCCAAAGGTCTAAACCAGTGGTTTGTAACTTCACCAAGGCGCAGTCTCAACCGCCTCGAGAAGCATTCATACGCAGTGGCGCCTAAACACCCATCGCTCGGCTGAAATCTATCCGCCCACATTTGGGACACGACATGTTGTCCTACCCCCAACCTGCAATATGTCCGAAATTTTAGATGGGGGCAAAGTTTGTAACTTTCCCCAAATTTCAAACAAGCGCGTCTCAAACCGAAACATTTGTTCCCCCTTAGTTCTCCGCCTCCCTCCATTTCCCCATTCATACTCCGTGGGCGCGAAAATGCCCTCTCCACCAGCCGCGAAACCCCAACCTCCTCCGTCCTCCACCCCATAGTGGCCAATCCACCGCCCCTCCTCCATCACGCGGGGCAGTACCCAGCGTCGTCGTCAATGCAACCACATAACCATAGCGCCCTCAAGGACTTAGCAGTGAAGCCGGCGAGCTGCCTCCACGGCTGCGCCGGCGTGCGCCGTGCAGAACCACTCCGACCACGCCGTCCTGCGCCTCCTGCTTGCGGCTCCTTTATGCAACCGTCCACCGCACCGGAGCTGTTCCCTTCTGCCGTCGTTCGCCGCCTCGGATATTCTTCCCGCTGCCGACAGAGCCAGCACCTTTCCACTCAACAACTTGGCCATGGGTTTGTCCAAGGCTGCACCGTCCTCCACAACTTCTGGTTTCGGCGAACAACAAGATCGTCGGAAAAACAGAAGGAGGACACAACTTGCTAGCGAAAGAGTACTCCTCTTCCCTTATTCGTGCAAATCTTACGTCTCCGCTCACACGTATTCATCCCACGAAAGAAACTAGTTGGCGCTTCTTACTACATCTTCTTCATGATACTAAATGCACAAGGTTTCCTCCTTTTACTATTTCACCTTTGCTGAGGTCGATAGCCGCTTGGATTTCAATTTAGGGTCGGTCGAACCACAATTAAAAAAGCAGCACCGGCTTAAGGCGCGCGAGCACCTAGTCCGCTTTGTTCCCGAAGCGGCGCGCCGGTGTCTATCATAGGGGTGTGGGGTGCAGGAACTGCTTGCGCCCGATCTGGAGGTCGGCGGGGCTTGAATGGATGGCGGCGGTGCCAAGCGGCGGTGCGGTGAGGTCGAGAGGCGCGGCGGGGAGAATCTTGGGCGGTGGTCATGGCGTTTGAGGAAGATCGTCAACAACTTGGCTGCTGGAGGTAGATGAAAGCGATCTCCCGTTCTTTGTACATCGGACGGTGCAGAAAAAATGGGTGACCTATTTGCTTTCAGTCATTGTTATTTTCATAGAATCATGTAGTAATTGAGTGTGCCATGCATGTTGTAGAGCTATCATATGTCTCCGTCATTTATTTCTCACCGACCTGCTATCTCGCTACCTTTAAATTGTACTAATTGTGCACACTTCACCCATACTCACACTATTGTTTTTTATGCATGGGTATTTCAGACTACGGCGGTGTTGATGAATGCAAAAAAAGAAAAGCAGAAATCGCTCGATGTAATTTGAAGATAAGCATAAGCGTTTCAGCGCTCTAATGGGTGCGATGTCGTGATTGGAGGCGATAAAAGTAGCTCTCGATTGATGATCTCAATTGCCACACACAACCATCCAGGTGCTTGCTTTAACCCATTTTGTCAAATGTGGTTGCATGTTGCATATGGTGTCTAGCTTGTATTGCTTCAATTTGGTTAAATTGCATCTGCTTACTTTACACATTATACCTTTGATAATGACATGCCTTCCTGTTTTGATACATACTACATATGTCTATTAACCATGTTAGTACATCAAACTAATGCTCTTTTGTATCCCTCGTCAATCACTTATGATGAGGCAGTCACCGGGTGGAGTTCTTGTGAGGCGCCCTACTCGTTTAAAGAGTGCGGTGTCATCCTCCCACATGATTCTCAAGAAATAGCAAGGCTAAATGAAGATAGTCAACGTAGCTCTCTAGTTGATCACCGCAATTCCCCCACACCACCATCGCATGTGCTTGCTCTTACTTGGCAGTGTGATATGTGGTTGCATGTTGCACATGGTGTCTACCTTGTAATGCTTCTAATTAGGGTAAATTGCATCTACTTAGTTAACACATTATACCTGTGAATATGACATGCCTTCCTGTTTTTGGTACATACTACATCTTTCTATTAACCATGTTCTTACATCAAACTACTTCTCTTGTGTATCCCTCATCAATGCTCCTAATTTGTTAAATTGCATCTCCTTAGCTTACACATTATACATGTGAATATGACCGCCTTCTGTTTTTGGTACATACTACATCGCCTATCACACCATGTTCTTACATCAAACTCTGTTCTTGTGTATCCTGTGTCTATAAACATGATGAGGCAGTCCGCAGCGTGGGTTAATATGAGACACAATACTCTTATAAAGAATGCAATTTCATCCTCTCCACATGATTCTCAAGAAATAACAAGCCTAAATGAAGATATTGAGCGTTGCTCTGTGCACGAAGACAACACTTCCCTACACCACCATCAAGGTGCTTGCTCCAACTTGCGTGTGATATGTGGTTGCATGTTGCATCTGACGTCTAGCTTGTAATGCTTCTAATTAGGGTAAATTGCATCTGCTTAGTTTACACACTATACTGTGAATATGACATGCCTTCCTATTTTTGGTACACACTACATCTATGTGTTAACCTTGTTCTTACATGAAACTACCTCTCTTACATATCATGCATCAATTACTTACGATGAGTCACCTTTATTAGTTGCATATTGCATATTATTTCTAGCTTGTTGCCATGTATTGCTTCTAATTTGGTCAAATACATTTGTTAGGGCACCCTTTTAATTTAGCGAGTGATATTGGTTTCATCTTTCATATGGTTTCTAGCTTGCATCGATTCTAACAAGTTCAAGCACCTTGTGCTTAGTTTACACTTATACATCATACATGTCAATATGTCACACCGTCCTGTTTTCATACATATTCCATCCTCCTATCATGCGGCTGCCTTACATGAAAGTAGTGTTCGTCACTATCATGCATCAATAAGTTCTGAAGAGCAAATTTTATTCCTTTTTCTTGTGGGTTTGACTTGACAAGGCAAAATCAAGAAAGAGGAAGGAAAATAATAAGGAAAGGCGATGATGGTGGTCCTCTGCTGACAACGTAAGCAGACATCATGCCGATTCTCCTTGTCTTGATAGTGCATTACATGGTCCAAGTCTCGCTCCCTACTCCACCATCCAAGGTGCTTGCTCTAACTTGGCGATGTGATATCTGGTTGCATGTTGCATATGGTGTCTAGCTCGTATTGCTCCTAATTAGTGTAAACTGCATCTGCTTAGCTTACACATGATACATGTGAATATGACATGCTTTCTGTTTTGGTACATACTATATCATCTATCACACCATGTTCTTACATGAAACTACTCTTCTTGTGTATCTTGCATCAGTCACTTATGATGGGACACCTTTAAGTTGGCGGTGTGATATTGGTTTGCGTCTTGAATATGATTTCTAGCATGTATTGCTTCTAGTTTGATGAGCATACCTATGGCGAGACAGTTTTAACTTGGCGAGTGATATTGATTGCACCTTCCATATGGTGTCTTGCGGTGTTTCTAATTTGTTGAAGTGTCTTACCTTAGTTACCACATCATAGGTGTGAATATGTCAAGCCGTCCATTTTTCATACATATTCCATCCTCGTATCATGACTTTGCCTTTCATCGAGTAGTGTTCATCCGTATCATGCATGAATGAGTTACGAAGAAGCGAATGATATTCCTTTTCTTGTCGGTATGACCTCACAATGCAAAATCAATAAAGCTGAAGGAAATTGGCAAGGCATTGGATGATGGTGGTCCTTCGAGCAAGCTGAAATGGAGGTTCTCTCAGATTCTACTCCGCCATCCTCCCAACAAGATTAGAAGACAACGCAAGGCTAGGCAGTCAGCGTAGCTGTGTAGATGATGAGCACATCTCCCTACTCCACCATCACAGGTGCTTGCTCTAACTTGGCACTATTATATGTGGTTCCATGTTGCGTATGATGTCTAGCTTGTATTGCTTCTAACTTTGTTGAATTGCATCTGCTTACTTTACACATAATGCTTGTGAATATGACATGTGTTCTGTTTCTACATCAGACTACTATTCTTGCATATCCATCAGTCACTTATGATAAGGCACCTTTAAGTCATCCTTTGTGATATTGGTTGTGTCTTGCATATGATTTCTAGCATATCTGCTTCTAATTTGTTGAAGCATATACAGTTTGAACTTGGCGAGTGATATTGGTTGCATCTTTCATATGGTGTCTAGCTTGCGAGTGCTTCTAATTTGTTGAAATGCCTTACCTTAGTTACCACATCATAGGTGTGAATATGTCACACCATCCTGTTTTCATACATATTCCATCCTCGCATCATGTGTTTGCCTTTCATCCAGTAGTGTTAAATCGGTATCATGCATGAATGAGTTACGAAGGCGAATTTTATTCCTTTTCTTATCGGTTTGACTTCACAATGCAAAATCATTACATCTGAAGGAAATTAGTCCGGCAGTGGATGATGGTGGTCCTTCGGAGCAACTCAAACATGGGGTATCTATAGATTCTACTCCGCCATCCTTCCAACAAGATTCGCAAGACAACACAAGGCTGGACAGTCAACGTAGCTGTGTAGATGATGAGCACATCTCCCCTACTCCACCATCACAGGTGCTTGCTCTAACTTGACACTATTATATGAGGTTGCATGTTGCGTATGATGTCTAGCTTGTATTGCTTCTAACTTGAATTGCATCTGCTTACTTTACACATAATGCCTATGAATATGACCGTGTTCTGTTTCTAGAACATACGTGTACATGATGAGCACATCTCCCTACTCCACCATCACAGGTGCTTGCTCTTACTTGGAACTATTATACGTGGTTGCGTTTTCCATTATGATGTCTAGTTTGTATTGCTTCTAATTATGTTGAATTGCATCTGCGTAGTTTACAACTTATACACTGCGATCACTTACCCATAAGACACATTTAACTTGGGACTGTGATGTAGGTTGCATCTTGCATTGTCTTCTAGCTTGTCTTGCTTCTAATTTCTTGAAATGGCACTTCTGACGAGACACTTTTTACGATAGAGTGATATTGGTTGCATGTTCATATGGTGCCTAGCTTTCATTTCTTCTAATTTTGTTGAAATGCCTTCCGCTTACTATTTTTTCATACATATTCCATCCTCCTATAAATGCGTGTGAATATGAAACGCTGTCTTTTTGTATATATTCCATCCTCCTATGCTTGCCTTACATCAAAGTAGTGTTAAATGCGTATCATGCATCAACCAGTTATCTGAGCTAATTTTATTCATCTTCTTGTGGTTTTGACTTCATAAGGCAATATCGAGAAAATAGGAAGGAAAAAGTAAGTTAGGGGATGTTGGTGGTACTCCTTTTAAGCATAAGCAGAGACTCTCTAGATTTGCCACTCCTCTGCTAATGAAGTTGAAGTCCCAAGTCTACATGATGAGTTCATCTCCGCACTCCACCATCGCATGAGTGCTTGCTCTAAGTTGATAGTGTGATAATTGGTTTCATGTTGCATATGTTGTCTAGCCTGTATTTCTTCTATTTTGATTAAATTGCACCTGCTGAGTTTATATGTTATACATGTGCATATGACATGGCTTTACGTGTCTAGAATACCTTGCATCTATCTATCATACCATGTTCTTACATCAAAGTACTGATGTTGTGTATCCGCATCGGTAACTCATGATTGGATGCTTTTAACATGGCGGTTTGATAGTGGTTGCATCTTGCATTGATTTCTCGTTGTCTGCTTCTAATTTTTGAATTGCCACTTATGACAAGACACTTTTAACTTGGCGAGTAATATTGGTTGCATCTTTCATATGGTGTCTAGCTTGCATTACTTCTATTTTCTTGAAAATCATACCTTAGTTTGCACATCGTGGCTGTGAATATGTCATGCCGTCCTGTTTTTCTTACATATTCCATCCTCATATGGTTGTCTTACATCAAAGTATTGCTTATGCATATCATGCATCAATGAGTTCGAAGAGTGATTTTATTCTTTTGTGTTGTGGGTATAGCTTGACATGGCAAAGTCAAAAGAGCAAGGAAAATAATATAGTAGGGAGTGTTGTTACTAAATCGGGTGAAATGGAAAAGGCTCTGCCGTCGAGATTCTGCTGGTACTTATAGTGCGATAGAAGGTCCAAGTCCACCGGCTAAATCTACAAACACGGTATCACTGCTCCACCAGCTGCAGCATCCGCTTCAAGCGTACCAGACATCTCAACGATTACTCGTTCGTTTGCTCGGGCGGCGGTTCCCAAGCTGCCTTCACACCTAACACTACTTACGAAGCCTTGTTGACACAACATGACTTGGCAAGATCAGATGAACCTCATGAGCATCAACACCAAGGCGGTACCTAACGAGTCAAGTTGCGATTGCATGCTCCTTTATATGTACTCTCACGGTTTGATGTACACTAACACTTTCCATATTCGTTGTTGAACTAGCACCATGGCATGGCGAAAGCAGACATCGGGGATAATGTTTGTGATTAACAAAATCTAAAGGAGGAAGAATGGAGATCCATTTTGAGGCAGGTTTAAAAAGGCCACGTGATGCTCTGAGTCAGCCAAGTTAGTATCGAGGCAGCCATTGCCGTTAGGTGTCATCGCGTATCCTCCCAGCGTGGATCGATGCAGGAATGAGAAAGACAATACCGGTTTAACACCTTCCTTGACCATTTATCCGTAAGTAATGTTATTCATCATAATTAGTAATATTGTCTTGCTCATCTCATACTTTCTAGCTTCCTCCTAATAAGACTCACATTCTTTTTCAATAGATGAGGTTCAAGTTGGATCCGAAAGATGATGCAACTAAACAAGCATGCACTCATGTTTTTCGATGCGCTTTCTGCGACGATGTCGGTACCACCTTAGAAAATCTCACTTTGAAGGCAAGGCTAACAATGAAATCGCCCAAACATCTCGATGGAATATATTACAGATGAAGACTAGACAGCCCTCGTTAAACATTGGTGCGATCCAAAGTATCAGGTAGGCTATATGTATTTGATCAGACCACATATTGAACTTGTATTTATGTATGTGCCTTACAAGTGTATCTTCTTCTAGGCTAACTGTTTGAAGAACAAAACCAACCGTTCTAAAGTGAAATTCCAATAGACAACAAGATCTCGTAGCTATATTGCACACTGTGAGGCTCTTGTAAATAGCTGCTACTTCCTTCTTTTTTGTGCCATATTATCGTATCTATATTGACTTGTTCCAAATACAGAGAAAGCCGTGCGGACCAAAAGAACACTGAACGAATGCAGTGCAAATCTTCAAGGATTGCCACACCAGACAAGATGAAGGGCATGAGCACACCAGTTCAAGCCGCTGTTGTAAGTCCTTACTCCTCCTGCCTTGAACTGATTGAGTGCTTGTGATGTGTTCATTTAACTACTTGGTTTGCAGCCAATGTCGATTACTCTGTTCACTTTTATACAGTTGTCTTAACGTATCATTTCACCTTACATGGTTTAAAAGAGATGAAGGATATTCTTTTGGTCTTGATCTGTAATCTAGTTGTTATGTTCACGTCTTTTACAATGATAAAATAGCATGTTTGTTTTATATCTGTTTGCCCATGATATGAATGATGTCATACTATGTTCATCCTACTTTAAACCATGTCTCTTTATCCTTAGATGTCAGCGAATGTGAGAAATAGACAATCTGATGGGCATGCTACATGGACATATGTTCGAAAGTGATTTTATTATGTAGTTGGCACTACAATACATGCTAATGTATTACAGTAGTTCACCAAAATAAGTTATGTATAAATGTTTAACCTACTTTGTTTGTTTTTGTCTCATTAGTAACTCCTTTGGTACACTAATCTACAAGTTCAAACTTTCAGGAAGCTATGGAACAAATGATTGAACAGCCACAACCACACGAAGGTGGCGAGGCTACTACAGGCACAATGTCACCTCTTGCTTTGCGGTCGTCGGTATCTCTCCACTAACGATGCAAAAAGCACCTTCTGCGTAATTACAGGTTGGTTGTCAAGGTAACCTCGTCCAAATCGCCTCTTGAACAAAATCTTCCTGCTAGGCAGTGATATATCATGCTCCGAGACACAAGTCCAATCCCTAATGGGCGTTGTTTGGAAACAAGAATAGTGGTTGAGAAATGCGTCAAGATATGAATGGTTTTGAAACGGACTATCGGACATTCGATTCGTTGTTGAAGAGAAATGGCGGAAAAAGGTGGAGATCGTGGTGCTCCATCAGATTCTACACTGAAACATTAGCACTCATGTCAAATGATCGTGCTTCTATACATCGATGGTGCTTTTATCGGAAGGATATGTAAACTTTATGCCAACAGGCCTTTTGTTGTATGATTGGAATTTATTTTGTTGTGATACAACATTTATGATCTTGCCACGAGGCTGCGATAATTATAGCGCTATTTTTGTATAGTGTAGGTTTATCTTAGTAATGTATTGGACGAAAGCTTAATAGGAGCCCAACATTCCAACATTTGTCGGGCCCATTCAATTGGGCTAAAAGTCGATCTGGGCGAAATTGGCATGTAGCCCACTAAAAATATTGGGCATAAATTAGCATAAGCTTTCAAATTTTTACGGTAGGCTGTGCCCATAGTGGGCCTTTAACGAGCCTAAACATAATTTGGGCCCTCGGTAAAAGTAGGCCGTTTATAGGTGTAAATATCTGAGCCCATAAAAACATGGGCCTTTAATAGACCGAAAGTGAGATTGGGCCCTCATTGTGCCAAATAACCCAGTGGACTTAGCGGGCGAAATGGTGGCCCATTTACGATCACGGATATTTGTGGGGCGAAATTGGACGGGCCGTAAATCGCCGACCTAATACAGGGCCTTTAACATGCGGAACTTGGTCGGGCTAGATTATCGTCATTTTATATGGGCGTTAATGGGCCCGATCGGCGTTAGGCCACATATGGCCCATGGTTCACGTCCGGCGTTAACGGGCGAAAATGATAACAGGCGAAAGTGGGCCAAATCTATAGTGGGCCTCTAACGGGCGAATAGCGAGACATGGCGAATATGACCCAAATCCTTCACGATGCGTTTATGGGCGAAAGTTTTGATGGCGTGTAAATGGGCCCAAATGAAGCCGGACCTTTAACGGTAGGAAATACACGGGCGTAATTATTGAATTACATAGCGGACTGTTAACGAGGCGAAGTGACCATGGGCGCATTGATCACAAGTTTAGACCAAGCCGTTGTGGGCGATTTGTGAAGAATGTTGGGCCTTTAGCTGGGTCGGCCCATTATGGTCTGCAGAATCTTGTGGGCCTTTAGCTGGGCGGCCCATTGTGGTCCGCAAAATCTTGTGGGCCTTTAGCTGGGCCGGCCCATTATGGTCCGCTAAATTTTGTGGGCCTTTAGCTAGGCCGGCCCATTATGGTCCGCTAAATCTTATGGGCCTTCAGTTGGGCCGGCCCATTTAAACTTTGTGGGCCACTTTTGGGCTGGTCCATGTGTCAACATATCATAGGCCCATCTCGACCATTGGAGGAGTGACACCTGTGCCAACGCGGAGCTGACACGTGGATCCGTTAGCAAATGAGAATTTTACACGTGGAAAATCGGCATTGGTCATGGCTGTTAACGGGTTATCGGATCCAAAATCCGACCCGATAAGCAACGGCGTTCCGTTACGGTGGATGCCACGTGTCGGTCACCTTTGGCGAAAGCACTTCTATGGCGCATGATTTATCGTCATGGAAGTGGACACTTCATGATGATAATTTTGGTAATGTCATGGAACACTTCTCTGACGATGCGGTATGACTATCTTGATTACATCATAAATTTGTCATGGATGTACATGCATGACAAAAAAGCGCGACCTCTTGTGACAAACCGTATCATCACGGAAGTGTATTTTTTTGTAGTGAAACAAACAAAAAGCAAGCGAAAAAAGCGAGCGGAAAGAAGAAGCGAATAAAAAGGCAAATATTTTTGTGTTTTTAGAAAACATTTTAGAAGTGGGGAGAGGGAAAAGCGAGAGCAAATGGAGAATAATGTAAATGCAAGAGATGTGAGTTTATGAGGGGTACTTGGTAGGCTTGATGTAGATCCTCCCCAGCAAAGGCGCGAGAAATTCTTCCTGCTAGTTCTTGAGCTTGCGTTGGTTTTTCCCTTGAAGAGAAAGGGTGATGCAGCAAAGTAGAGATAAGTATTTCCCTTAGTTAAGAACCAAGGTATCAATCCAGTAGGAGGAACACACAAGTTTCCAATGATAGCACCTACACAAACACTTGTACCCAACGTGATAAAGGGGTTGTCAATCCCATCACGGTTACTTGCAAGGATGAGATCCGGTAGGGATAGGTATAAAAGATAAATAAAAGTGCAAAATAAGGTAAAGGTAGATAAATTTCAGCAAGGTGTTGTTGGGTTTTGGGTTTTATAGATCTGGAAATAATATGATAAAAATAGACCCGGGGGCCATAGTTTTGATGACAGGCTTCTTTCTTGAAAGAATGCATACGGTGGGTAAACAAATTACTGTTAAGTAGTTAATATAAAAGCACAAAGTTATGACGATATCTAAAGCCACAGTTCATGGGATCTCAACAAATGCACCACAAAAGAATATTACATCAAATAGATCTCCAAGAACATCAAGGAGAACATTGTATTGAAGATCAAAGAGAGAGAAGAAGCCATCTAGCTACTAGCTATGGACCCATAGGTCTATGGTAAACTACTCACACATCATCGAAAGGGCATCAATGTTGATGTAGAGGCCCTCGTGATTGAATCCCCCTCTCGTGAATGCGAATAGGTCTCGGATGGGATCTCACGAGGACAAAAACTTGCGGCGTGGAAAAGTATTTTAGCTGTGCC
Organism: Aegilops longissima; assembly: GCA_021605205.1. NCBI lineage: Eukaryota > Viridiplantae > Streptophyta > Magnoliopsida > Poales > Poaceae > Aegilops > Aegilops longissima. Next base: position 593,514,687 of record CM038677.1, read on the forward strand.
CTCTGGTATACGGGGAATATTTGGGTATTTATAGAGCAAAAGTTAGGGTTGGAGAGGCATCATAGTGCCCACAAGCCTAGGGGGCGCTCCCCTAGGGCGCGCCTCCCGATCTTGTCGCCAACTGGTGGCCCCTCTGACCCCCTCTCGAAGGTTCCTGGGTGTCTTCTGGTCCAAGAAAAATCCTTGAAAAGTTCCATTCCGTTTGGACTCCATCTGGTATTGATTTATTGTAAAAGACAAAAACAAGGGGAAAAACAACAACTGGCACTTGGCACTAGGTTAATAGGCTAGTCCCAAAAAAATGATATAAAATAGCATAATAATGCATGTAAAACATCCAAGATGGACAATATAATAGCATGGAACAATCAACAATTATAGATACGTTGGAGACGTATCACCGGGCGACCTAACTATTGACCAAAGACATGATTTCAAAACTGATGCATATACTGCAATATCCGAGACACCGGGTATTTTGATGTGAATACCGGAATAATGCTATTGACACAGTTTGAGTCCGAGGCCCTGGTGAAAGCCGATTAGTCCTAGAGACATTGTATCATGAAAGTTTGTCTTCGGCTCATAAGCAGAAAAGAGAAAAAAATACACGAATCGTTGTACGACGACCGTGGGGGCCTTTTCTTTACTTTGATTTATAAGGTCAAGCTGTACGAGCCTAGTTTTAAAAGAAACTTAAAAGATACATGAAAATAACAGAGGTCGAAGGTTTACATAGGGCATCTGAAGTTGGGTTTAAGCATCCTTGTTTGGCCCCGCCGCACGTCTGTGCCTCCATGCTGTTTACCATCTCTTCCTTGTCCATTCCAAGGTTTACCCGTGCTGCACACTACTTCACCATTGCTATGCTTGATGTGTTTGAGTGGCGGGTCCTTTGAAGAGGTTATAACGGTGGCAGCTGATTAACAACTAAATGATGTTTTTGAAGCCCTTCACCCGGGCTTGTTATAGTGCCTAGTATATGTCCACGAGGTAGCAAGGCCACTGTTCAATTAAGCTGAGCAGTGTGTCATAGTATTGTGCTCCACAACCTCCATGGAATTTTAAGTGCGAAGTTATGTACTCGAGGCACCTAATCTTCGGTCAGAATGGGAGGACAGTGGAGCGCGTACCCCTAGCTATTTGGGGTTAACTCATGACTGCCTGGGGAGCGAAGGAGCACCTCGGATATGCTTTGAAGAGCCTGAAGTACCCAACTTGGACGCCTCCTCGGTAGCTGATAACCCACAAGTATAGGGGATCGCAACAGTTTTCGATGGTAGAGTATTCAACCCAAATTTGTTGATTCGACACAAGGAGAGCCAAAGAATATTCTCAAGTATTAGCAGCAGAGCTGTTAATTCAACCACACTGAAAGAATTAATATCTGTAGCAAAGTATTTAGTAGCAAAGTAGTATGGAAATACTTGATAGCGGTGGGAAAAATAGCGATGGCAGTTTTGTAAAAATTGTAATAGTGGCAACGACAAAGTAACGTAGCAAAGATCAATATGTGAAAAGCTCGTAGGCAATGGATCAACGATGGATAATTATGTCAGATGGCATTCATCATGCAACAGTTATAACCTAGGGTGACACAGAACTAGCTCCAATTCATCAATATAATGTAGGCATGTATTCCGAATATAGTCATACGTGCTTATGGAAAATTACTTGCATGACATCTTTTTTCCTACCCTCCGTGGTAGCGAGGTCCTAATGGAAACTAAGGGATATTAAGGCCTCCTCTTAATAGAGAACCAGACCAAAGTATTATCACTTACTGAATACATGAACTCCTCAAACTACGGTAATCACCGGAAAGAATCCAATTATTGTCACCTTGGGGTATGCGGATCATAACTCATAATAGGTGTCTACAACTTGCAAGATAGGATCAAGAACACAAATATATTCATGAAAACATAATAAGTTGAGATCTGGAATCATGGCACTCAGGCCCTAGTGACAAGCATTAAGCATAGCAAAGTCATAGCAACATCAATCTCAGAACATAGTGGATACTAGGGATCAAACCCTAACAAAAATAACTTGATTACATGATAAATCTCATCCAACCCATCACCATCCAGCAAGCCTACGATGGAATTACTCACGCATGGCGGTGAGAATCATGAAATTGGTGATGGAGGAAGGTTGGTGGCGATGATGGCGACGGATTGCCCTCTCCGGAGCTAAGCGGACTCGAGATCTGCCCTCCCGATGAAGAAGCAGGATGTGGCAGCGGCTCCGTATCATAAAACGCAATGAATTCTTCTCTCTGATTTTTTTCTCCCCGAACATGAATATATGCAGTTGGAGTTGAGGTTGGTGGAGGTCCAGGGGACCCACAAGGCAGGGGTGCTTCAGCGGCACGACATGACCTCTGTGCTGCTACGGCCGTGCGACGGGACATGCCGACTGCGTTCACGGTGAGGCGGGACATCTCTCGTGCTTCCGCTTCCATGCTTGCATCTCCCTGGTGGCAATCTCTCGACCCAGAACTCACTCTGGCCATGGCAGATGCAAGGGAACGATGATGAATGACTTGTTTGTTTTTGTGGATCATCTTGGAGTAGTAGTATTTATAACCGAGTAGTAATACGCTCCTAAGTGGGAAACCGTTTAGGTTTTGATCGGTGTGAACAGGTATGCAATTTGGAATGTGACGGGACGCATGCTCAAAATTTACTGATAGTTATAAGTGCGGCACTACTCCCAGAAGGCGTAGCATGGGCACGTACGCCTTCTTGGCCGCGTACGTGGCGTTTGCACAATAGGCTGCACCACAATAGGCAATGTCAGCACACGTCTTTTTCCAACAACCGTGCGCGCTCATTATTACCATCGCGCACGCTTCTTTCAATTAGAATGTGTGTGCCCGTCTATCGCACACACGTTGATCTATCTAACTGTTTCAGTTTGTTGTGGCAAATCGCAAATTGTTCATCCGTGTGAAGTGTATGCCATCAATCGCAGACACTTTGATCTGGCTGACCCATTTCTGTTATGTTGCCTAATCGCAAACAGTTAATCCTTCTAAAGCGTATGCCCACAATCGCACACACCTTTATCTAGCTTCCCGTTTCTATTGTTCCTTGATACGTCCATTTTGCATCATGCTTTTATATCGGCATTTATTGCATTATGGGCTGTTATTACACGTTATGTCACAATACTTATGCCTATTCTCTCTTATTTTACAAGGTTTACATAAGGAGGAGAATGCTGGCAGTTTGGAATTCAGGCTAGAAAAGGAGCAAATATTAGAGACCTATTCGCACAACTACAAAATTTTGGAACTCCACGAAAGTCATTTAGGAAATAATAAAAATATCCAGCGGAAGAAGTTCACGGAGGGGCCCCACCTAGCCACGAGGGTGGGGCGCGCCTACCCCTGGCGCGCCCCCACATCATGGGCCCCACGGTGGCCCTCCGATGCCCATCTTCTTCTATATGAGGTATTTAAATGAGAAAAAAATCAGAAGCAACCTTTGGGACGAAACTCCGCCGCCACAGGCGGAACCTTAGCGGAACCAATCTAGGGTTCAGCGAGGCTGCTCTCTGGGGACACTTCCCTCAGGGAGGAAATCATCGTCATCGTCATCACCAATGCTCCTCTCATCGGGAGGGCAATCTCCATCAACATCTTCACCAGCACCATCTCCTCTCAAAACCCTAGTTCATCTCTTGTATCAATTCTTGTCTCCAAGTCCGGGATTGGTACTAGTAGGTTGCTAGTAGTGTTGATTACTCCTTGTAGTTGATGCTAGTTGGTTTATTTGGTGGAAGATCATATGTTCAGATCCTATATGCATATTAATACCCTCTGATTATGAACATGAATATGCTTTGTGAGTAATTACGTTTGTTCACGAGGACATGGGAGAAGTCTTGCTATTAGTAGTCATGTGAATTTGGTATTAGTTGGACATTTTGATGAGATGTATGTTGTCTAGCCTCTAGTGGTGTTATGTGAACGTCGACTACATAACACTTCACCATTATTTGGGCCTAGAGGAAGGCATTGGGATGTAATAAGTAGATGATGGGTTGCTAGAGTGACAGAATCTTAAACCCTAGTTTATCGTTGCCGTGAGGGCTGATTTGGATCCATATGTTTCATGCTATGGTTAGGTTTACCTTAATACTTTTGTTGTAGTTGCGGATGCTTGCAATAGAGGTTAATCATAAGTGGGATGTTTGTTCAAGTAAGAACAGCACCCAAGCACGGTCCACCCACATATCAAATTATCAAAGTACGAAACGCGGATCATATGAGCGTGATGAAAACTAGCTTGCGATATTCCCATGTGTCCTCATGGCGCTTTTCCTATTATAAGAGTTTGTCCAGGCTTGTCCTTTGCTACAAAAGGATTAGGCCACCTTGCTGCACTTTATTTACTTTCGTTACTTGTTGCTTGTTACAAATTATCCTATCACAAAACTATATGTTACCACTTATTTTAGTACTTGCAGAAAATACCTTGCTGAAAACCGCTTATCATTTCATACGCTCCTTGTTGGGTTCGACACTCTTACTTATCGAAAGGACTACGATAGATCCCCTATACTTGTGGGTCATCAAGACTCTTTTAAAGCGCCGTTGCCGGGGTGAAGCGCCTTTGGTAGGTGGAATTTGGTAAGGAAAACTTTGTATAGTGTGCTGAAATTCTTGTCACTTGTTACTATGGAAAGTAATCCTCTGAGGGCTTGTTAGGGTATCTTCACCCCGACCAGTGAAACAAAGTTGCTCCTCAACCTAATGAACCTACTGAAAATGAATATGAAAATATTCCTTTGAATTTCCTTGGGTATGATGGAAAAACTGCTAGCTAATCCTTTTGTAGGAGATGGAACAAAGCATCCTGATGAGCACCTAATATATGTGGATGAAGTTTGTGGACTATTTAAGCTTGTAGGTATACCCGATGATGTTGTTAAGAAGAAGGTCTTCCCTTTATCTTTGAAGGGAGATGCATTGACATGGTATAGGCTATGTGATGATACGAGATCATGGAACTATAGAAGATTGAAATTGGAATTTCATCAAAAGTATTATCCTATGCATCTTGTTCATCGTGATCGCAATTATATATATAATTTATGGCCTCGTGAAGGAGAAAGCATCGCTCAAGCTTGGGGGAGGCTTAAATCAATGTTGTATTCATGCCCCAATCATGAGCTCCCAAGAGAAACAATTATTCAAAATCTTTATGCTCGGCTTTCTGAAAACAATCGCACCATGCTCGATACTTCTGGCTCTTTTATGATGAAGACTATTGAATTTAAATGGGATTTATTGGATAGAATTAAGCGCAACTCACGAAGATTGGGATCTCGGCGAAGGTAAGGAGTCGGTATGATACCTAAGTTTGATTGTGTTAAATCTTTTATGGATACCGATATTTTCCGTATGTTTAGCACTAAATATGGACTTGACTCTGAGATAGTAGCTTCTTTCTGTGAATCTTTTGCTACTTATGTTGATCTCCCCAAGGAGAAGTAGTTTAAATATCATCCTCCCATAGAAGTAAAAGTAGCTGCACCTATTAAAGTTGAAGAAAAGACTGTCACTTACAATGATCCTATTGTTCCTACCTCTTATGTTGAGAAACCACCTTTCCCTGTTAGAATAAAGGATCATGCTAAAGCTTCAACGTTGGTTAAGTAAAAGCAATATTAGAACTTATACACCTCCTGAGCAAGTCAAAGTAGAACCTAATGTTGCTATTGTTAAAGATCTCTTGTCTGATAATATTGACGGGCATGTTATTCAATTTTGCGATGAATCTGCTAGAATTGCTAAACCTTGTGCTAAAGATAAACATAGACCTATGGTAGGCGTGCCTGTTATTTCTGTTAAAATAGGAGATCATTGTTATCATGGCTTATGCGTTATGGGTGCTAGTGCTAGTGGTATACCTATTACCTTGTATGAAGAAATTAAGCATGAAATTGCACCCGCTGAGATAGAAGATATTGATGTTACAATTAAACTTGCCAATAGAGATACTATATATGATTGGAATTGTTAGAGATGTTGAAGTCTTGTGTGGGAAAACTAAATATCCTGCTGATTTTCTTGTTCTTGGTTCCCCACAAGATAGCTTTTGTCCAATTATATTTGGTAGACCCTTCTTGAACACTGTTAATGCTAAGATAGACTGCAGAAAGAATGTTGTTACTATTGGCTTGGATGATATGGTTCATGAGTTTAATTTCTCTAAATTTAGTAAACAACAACGTGAAGAAGAATTTCCTAGTAAGGATGAAATGATTGGTCTTGCTTCTATTGCCGTACCTCCTAGTGATCCTCTAGAACATTATTTGCTAGACCATGAAAATGATATGTTTATGAATGAAAGAAGGGAAATAGATGAAGTATTCTTTAAACAGGAACCTATTCTGAAACATAATTTGCCTGTTGAAATCCTAGGGGATCCTCCTCCACCCAAAGGTGATCCCGTGTTTGAGCTTAAACCGTTGCCTGATAATCTTAAATATGCTTATCTAGATGAAAAGAAAATATATCCTATTATTATTAGTGCTAACCTTTGGAGCATGAAGAAGAGATTATTGAAAACTCGAAGAAGCACCGTCTTTGCTATTGGATATACTCTTGATGATCTTAAGGGCATTTGGAAGAAGATGCCAAACTGGTTCGTGATCATCAACGAAGGTTGAATCCTAAGATGAAAGAAGTGGTAAGAAAAGAAATACTAAAGGTTTTGGAGGCGGTATAGTTTATCCGTTCTTTGATAGTCGATGGGTAAGTCATGTTCATTGTGTCCCAAAGAAGGGATGTATTCTTGTTGTTCCTAATGATAAAGTTGAATTGATTCCACAAAGAACACTACAAAAGACACATCCGTGACATTTTGGGCGAGCAATTTTTTTACATCATACATATGACACTTCTATGGCGATAATTGTGACAAAACCGGTATCATCATAGATGTGGTGGGCTCTAGTTCTATGACAAAAAATCATGACGAAAAATGGGCTTTTAAGTCACAGGCGGGCGGAGACGCAGCTGCATGACATTCTTTGGGCCGTCCATGACGGAAAAAACCGTGGTAGAAGCGAGGGAGGAAAATTTGAGGAGTTGCGATTCACGGTGGAAGGTCGGGGCGGCGATCGCGTTTCTCTCGTATGTATGCGGCGTGTGTGCGGCGTTAGCTCTAACGAACCCGAGCGGGCGTTGGGCTCTAATCGAACCCGGCGATTGCCTTGCGAGCTCTGCGTTCTGCGAACCCGGCGATTGATCGATGGCTGTTAAGCGAACCGATGGGCGATTCGCCGCTCTGCGCTAACTGAAGCCGATCGATTGGATGAGCGATGAGCATTGCGGGGGTGGTTGGATGAGCGATGGCGGTGGCGTTGCCTCTGGATGAACAGGACCCGTGGTGTGGAGGGCTGGATGAGCGATGAAGCGGTGGAGGGTGGTTGAAAAGGACCCGTGGTGTGGAGGGCTGGATGAGCGATGAGCGGTGGAGGGTGCCCGTGGAGGGTGGTTGAACAATAGCCGGTGGAGTAGCGCGCGGTGGTGGCTGGATGAACAAGAGCCCGTGGAGGCTGGAGGAGGTCGACGGTAGCCCGTGGAGGCTGGAGGAGGTCGACGGTGGAGATGAACAGTATCCCTTGGAGTCCCGTTTTGCGGTACGCCACACCCCTCCGATGAACATGACCCTCGTTTCGACCGTAGCGCTCCAACACAAGTCCGATTCGTCCGTTTTGCGGTACGCCACACCCCTCCCGATCAACAGGACCCCCGTTTCGACCGTAGCGCTCCAACACAAGTCCGTTTCGTCCATTTTGCGGTACGCCACACCCCTCCCGATCAACAGGACCCCCGTTTCGACCGTATGAGGTCCGTTTCCTCGTTCTGCGGTACGCCAGGCCCTTAACGATCAATAGGATCCCGTTTCGAATGTGGCCGGTCGAACACAAGGCTGTTTCCCCCGTTGTGCGGTATGCCAGGCCTCGTTTCCATCGCATGTTCCGTCCAAGACCTCCCGATGAACACGACCACGCATTCCGTTCCGACCTAGCCGGTTGGCTCCCCATGAACACGACGAGACGCTGTTTCTCCGTTCCGACCCAGCCATGTACATATGCGCGAGTAGGCGTTCGAGACCCAGCCCGTATGTACGTACGTGGCCGTATTTTCTTTCTTGCACCATCGCCGTTGTACGTACGAGTACATGCTACGTGCGCGCCTCTACTACGACACGTGCATGCCTCTACAACGACCAGTATGTACATACATGTTCGCGACCAGAATGACAACCCTACGTACGCTTCGACCAGGTGGGTCCCGACTGTGAGGCACTTCCTTGCCTGCGAAGATGTAGCTGGTGGGTCCCGGCGATCGAGGCGAATCATATTTTTTGCCGGACGCACTTCCTTGCGTGCGAAGATGTAGCTGGTGGGTCCCGGCGATCGAGAAACGTTTTTTCGCGAAATATGGTGGCCCGTCCGGTGGGTCCCTTCTATCGGTGGAGGAATAATTATTTTGCGCGGAATAAGGAGGCACTTCCTTGCTGCGGCCGTGGACCCGGCTGCCACCTCTCCACGTCTGATCCACGTCCGATGGAAGCCATTCCTTGACCACGTTGACCACGCCACGCCGAGAAACACCGGGCGGTGGGCGATGGCAAAGGCCTAGGAAGGGGACGGCGCGGGCAGGGGAAGCAGCGGCGATGGATGCCGCAGCGTGAAAGTCGAGGTTCACTTGTTCGCTGCGGCGTGAGGCTGCCATCGCCCGCAGAATAATAGGGGTGTGGGTTAGTAGAGGATGGCCTGCCAGCGGTGGGAGTAGTAGGGGCGTGAGGCCTCCGCCGCATCGCAACCGACCACGGGAGAGGCGGACCACGAGCACGACCGGCGCTGGTTTGGTAGTTTGGAGCAAGAAGACCGGAGGTTGAAGAAGCACTACGGCCGTTGGATGCACATCGTACGATCCTTTGGAGCTAGAATCGTGCATATTGACTAAGTTGACAAAGCCCTCCGTCCCGTCAACTTAGTAGGCCCTGAAGTCAGCCTGCCACTATCTTTGGGTCCCAGCTAACGGGGAGTATTCATTTTTGTGTGCGTAATAAGGAGGCACTTCCTTGCGTGCGAAGATATAGCTGGTGGGTCCGAGCTGTCGGTGGCGATAGCGTTTTTCGCGAAATACAAAGGCCCTTTTGGTGGGTCCACGATGTCGGTGGAGGAATCATTATTTTGCGTAATAAGGAGGCATTTCCTTGTGTGCGGCCGTGGACCCAGGTGTCGGCCTCCACGTCTGATCCGCCGGATGCATGTCGGTTGTTGACCCGTTGACCAGGCGCACCGAGAGCACCAGGCGGTGGGCGGCGGCGAGGCCTAGGAAGGAGCGACACGGAGGCAGGAAGACTTCGCGGTTGTTTCACAGCGGAGAATCTGTTGTCTGAGGTTTACTAGTTAAATCTGCCGTCGCGGAGAATAACAGCGGTGTGGGTGAGTAGAGGATGGCTAGGCCGGTGATGGGAGTATGGTGGGCGGTGAGGCCTGCTGGCAACACAAATCGGCCGGCGCTTGTTTGAGCGGCTGAGCAGAGCAGAAGCGAGATTGATGAAGCACGGCGGCCGTTGGATGGACATCCAACGATCCTTTGCTGTCGTCAACCTTTTTAGGAAAGCCTCAAATCTGTGGAAAACAGCGTACAACCCATCTGCCATTATTTCTAATAATTTACAGCCCATTTGCTAATTCTTAAGGTTTTTTCCGGAGCCCATACTCTTTTTGTTAGCATTACAGCCCATATTGTGGCCACGTTAAAAATTATCGAAATTTTGCATATTTCGATGCGGTCCGAACTGTTTTAATCCTGAAATTTCGACTCACATTCAAACTGATTTAAAAATAAATGTATATCAATATAAAATCAACAAATTCTCCACGCATAAAATTAATGTAATTTAAAATCTCGAAATGAAAAAAGCTATTTGAAACTTATTGCGGTTTGATGTGTTATAAAATGTACAACCCATTTCTCATTCTTGATAGGCCATTTTCGGCCAGCCGAATAAACTCTTCTCGTCTTGAAAGATTTGCAGCCCAACAGGCACGACAAGCGACTTACTTGGCAAATCACAAAAAAGCTGGGCTGTGGCCTTGGACCCAGTATCGGCCTCTCCACGTCTGATACTCTTCCGATGGAAGTCGGTCGTTGACCACATTGACCACGCCACGCGAGAGCACCAAAGCGGTGGATGGCAAAAAGGCCTAGGAAGGGGACGGCGGGCCGGGAAAACAGCGCGGTGGATGCCCAGCGGAGAGAATCTGAGGTTCACTGGTTGGCTGGCGGAGTGAGGCTCTTGTCGCCGCAGAATTCTGAGGGGTGTGGGTGAGTAGAGGGATACCTGGGCCAGCGGTGGGAGTAGTAGGGGCGGTGAGGCCTCCAGCGGCATCACAACCCGACCACGAGAGGCGAGGAGCACGCAGACGGCCACCGGCGCTGCTTTGGTAGCTGGAGCAAGAAGACCGGAGGTTGAAGAAGCACTATGGCGTTGGATGGACATCGTCACGGTCCTTTGGATCTAGAATCGTTCATATTGACTAAGTTGACAAAGCCCTCCGTCCTCGTCAACTTAGTTAAAAATCAACCACCCACTATGGTGGGTCCCAGCTAGCGAGGGGTATTCATTTTTGGTGCGTAATAAGGAGGCACTTCCTTGCGTGTGAAGATATAGCTGGTGGGTCCGGCGTGTCGGCGAGGGGGCGTTTTTCACGAAATCTGAAGCCCTTTCCGCGTCACGGTTGCGTGCGGTCGTGATAAGGAGGAACTTTCCTTGCGTGCGACCATGGACCTCGTGGGTCCCAGCCGTCGAGCTCTCCGTACACTCCTCTTCCGGTGACTCTCGGATGTTGACCACACAGCGCCGGCATGCGAGGCGGTGGGCGGCGGCAAGGCCCCGTGGAGCGACCGGAGATGGGGAAGATGCGGCGGTGGAGTCACGCAGACGGAAGGAGGGAAACTTGACTGGTTGGTGCGGGGTGGGCCTACACTCGGCAGAGAATAACGAGGAGGTGCGGAGTGGAGGGATGGCCTGGCCGTCGGCGGGGTAGCGTTTGACGAGAGCGCAAAACAACGCCCGCTGGGCGCGAAAGGCTGAAACAGCGGTTTTGGCAGCGCTGGGGAAGAAGGCGAGATTGACGAAGAATGCGGCCGTTGGATGTAAATCCGCGCCTTCTTAAACCGACCTCTTGGCCCACATGTCGGCCAGTCCATTTGTTTTTTCAGTCCATTTGGTGGGCTGGGTGAAACAGTGATGTAGCATCTATGCAGCCCGTTTAAATCGCATTTGCATTTTTCTAGATATCCGCGGACTTGCTGGGCTGGGTGAAAATATCATGTTGGGCTAGGCGAGAAATGTTATAAAACATAAACACATGATTGCCGCGTCGGTAAAATCTTTGCAAGCTTATGTGCATAATCACTAGGAGTTAACTTGGCAAGTTATATATAAACAATTAATATTATTATTATTTTGTAAGAACTTCAACTTACGAAATAAAATATCATTTAATTTGATGAGTTAATAGTGCATGAGGGTATTATTATTTTTTAGGCTAGGCGTGGGACAGTTGAGTTGGTTCTAGAGGAAATCTTGGAGAAAACTCAGTTTACATCGAAAAAGAAAGTGGGAGAAAATTCGAGAGACCTCTTTGGGTCCACGAGGAGAGGAATATGTTGGGAGGAAGGAGATTCAAAGCACGGCAACCGGTGAACTAGTTTTTTACGGACAAGTGAACTAGTTTACATACATAAGCAAATAGCCACTAAAAAAGCAATCAGGTTAATGGGTTCTTAAAAGAAATATTTGGACAAAACAGATAATTACGACACATAGGCTAATGCATGAAACACTCGGATGATAAAGGTTCTTATAAGCAGATAAAGTACAACATCTAGACCTTCACAGCGCTTGATCATGGCCTTGCGGCTGTCCGTGTACTCGTCGGTTACATGACATGTCCAAGATCTGCATGTACATGTCGTAGCATGCGTATCGTCCTTGGCGCGTAGGTTATGTAGGCTAGATTCAGAGGTACCTCCCGTGTTGGGTCATCTTCTTTCATGTTGGCGTGTCGGTGTCGATGATGGTCTCGGCGAGGTCAACCACGAGTCCTTCTCACCTTGTGCGATGATCTTGTATTGCCGGGATGTCGACAAGCTTGTTGCACCAGATGGCTGAATCGTCGCGTTCTTCCTTCTCTTCACGCAGTAGCGAAGGTGCGATCGGCGCTGCCGATGAAACGGCGAATGCTCGAACACTGGTGCAGCCATAGGATTGAGGCGGCGAGCTTCACCGAGTCCGTGTCGTTGGTGTACATCACATTCAACTTGGCGCAGCCATAGGACTGAACGGCGAACTAACTCCTTGCTGAAGTCCATATCCAGCGAGCTCACCCCTCGGATCGCCATTGGAGTCTCTTGGTGAGCGAGTGTGTAGGCAGCGGCAGCGATTAGTTTTAGCTCTTGGAGAACTGGATTCAACGATAAGCTAAGTGTGTACAGGCGACAACGATTACTACCCTCCCTCGTCCGCTGCCGCCCGGCGAAGATGCACCCTCAGCGCATTCAAACGCCTCCATTAAGAAACCTACTCCGGCCACACGTCGGTTCACGAGCGGGTCTGTATTGGTACTGTAATAACAGGAGTTAGTGGTTACTTTACTTAAATTTAATTAGCTTTAATAGAAATTTATACTTAAAACAAGCGATGCATTGACTCGTTCTATCCGTGCCACGGGATCAACATGCACAACAATTAGAATTATTATTCTCAGGACGCACACGATCATCACATTTGTCGCACTTTCACAAAGATAATACTACCAAGTTTGAACTGTTTGTTATGGTTGCTGTCCTCTGCATCATCATGCCGTGTTTCCCAGCTTGCAAGATTCAGAACCAACAAATAAGATCCAAATAATAAGTACAACAAAGATGCCTACACATCTCATTGATTCCTAGCTTGCAAGATTCAGAACCAACAAATAAGATCCAAATAATAAGTACAACAAAGATGCCTACACATCTCATTGATTCCCAGCTTGCAAGATTCAGAACCAACAAATAAGATTCAAATAATAAGTACAACAAAGATGCCTACACATCTCATTGATTCCCAGCTTGCAAGATTCAAAACCAACCCATTAGAGCGTTTTCATAAAGTGAATATCGGGATTAAATCCATCTTGGCTAGCCATGTCATACAATCGAAGAACTTGGCGAATGCTCTTGACCATCACAACATCTGTAGTTGAGTATTCCCGTTTGCACAACATGTTTGCACATCACAAACAAGGAGACAGGAGAGCATGATTTCGCTTTAATAGCAGCCTCCTTGATCTCAACCTCCAGCTCCACTAGGATGAGGTCTGCCTGGAGTTCCATGATTCAATTCATGCGCCTTTTTCTGCTGTTCACCTGAAATGAATCAAAGATTGCATCATTCAGCTAGCAAGAAGTACTTGCTCTTGTGAGCTGGCAGGTTCTTCTTTAGTAGTTGCACTAAAATTGAGGAACATTAAGGTTGGCTGTCCGGCTCATGTAAGGTGCAACTGTAATTTTCTTATCCTTTTGTGCAGTTCCACTAAAATAAAGTGCCATTGTGGTGACAGTGACGGCTCCATCTTGCAAAGGCTAATAAAATGTTGCACGATATTACCAGCAGAACTTGACGGAGATTTTGGAAACTCCAATCACCATTTTGTGCAGTTCCACCAAAATTGAGAGATGTTGCCCACGTGACATTTTAGTTGAACTGCAGAATACACTCATTCAAAAAAAAGTGTTTTGTGTAGTTCACCAAAAGGTCACAATAGCAACAAGGTGAAATGGATATCTCTATCTGCACAAAATGATAGAAAGTAAACAGTTGCTAGTCAATAAGAATATCTGAAACATATACAAAATGAAAAGAAGCATCTTAATTATGTTCATGGCAATCACGCAAGGACATTAGAAATTTTAAAAGCGTCGGCAATTCTTCATGTTACGAAGCATTACGATCAACAATGAGATTCCTCGGATATGGGATTACTTTAATGGTGGCATTGCTTGTTTACGGAACACGATAAATCAACAACAGCTAAAGAGTTGGTTTAAGGGCATGGGACCGTGGGGACACCAGGACACTCAACAGCGTAAAGGAGCAACTTACTTATCATCTTGGGAAAACAACAGAGTGCCATTTGTAACACGGTTTAATTGCATCTTCTCCTTGGAGGCATTAGATTAACAATAACACTTTGGTTAGACATGTCCCTAAGGTAACAGATGTGATCACTTCATTTTACATGCGCCTTACATTAACAAGGGCAAAAGGTTGGTATAAGGACATGCGATAGTGGGCGCATCAAGACAATGTACCTACAAGGAGGCATAAAGTGGTGATGCAGAGCTTGTTCACGCTATGTGAGGCGATAAACCTAATCACGGAGACCTTTTACTATGTGAGGGCAGCAAATCTAATCACAGGAGACCTTTTACTATGTGAGGGCAGCAAATCTAATCCTGAGACCTTTTACTATGTGAGGAAGAAATCTAATCCTCGAGACCTTTTACTATGTGAGGGCAGCAAATCTAATCCACGAGACCTTTTACTATGTGAGGGCAGCAAATCTAATCCAGGAGACCTTTTACTATGTGATGGCAGCAAATCTAATCCTGGACATACTTTGTTGACTTGTCCACCACCGCCACTTTCTATCCTCTTTTCAACCAATAATAGATCTGTTCCTTATCCGGTTTGTACTGCGTTTTCCCATTATTTCCCTTTTCAACCAAGAGACCGGTTGGGTATCCGGTCTCTACTACTTTCACCATATTATTTCCCCTTTGAATCAAGTCCTAGATTCATGCTACAACTTTTCCCCCTTTCTTCGTTGTTTGAACAAAGCCCTAGATTCGAATGCATGAAGTAGCTTTACCTCTAATAATACTAAAAATTGAGGCGAATTTGGAAGAGCTGATGGGAGTAGAAAAACATGCACATGCAGACACGTGGGGAGCTGGGGCAGTAGAGCAAGGCCGCTTTTGAAGAACTTATACCTGAGGGTCGCCGGGATGTCGGGCGGCATGTCGGATCTGCGTCAATGTCTGGCAGGGAGGAAGAAGGGTCGGAGGACCTTCCGAGCTGGCGCCATGTCGGAGAAGAGCGACAGGCGGAGGATCGGGCCCCTCCGGCAGCTGTGGGTTTCCTCCTCGGCGGTGATGACCGCGTGAACGATGCACCTTTTAGTCCTCTACACACACCGGCCGAAGGGATCCGGACGGAGCTGTGACCAGCGGTGAGCAGAGATAAAATGTCGCTATCACTGTCTTGTTTATATCTAGAGAGGATGAGAGAATGAAGAGAGCAACCCTAGTAAAGCAAGCGCTCAGGCCCCTGCGTCCATATATAGTGGAGTGATTATCTTTTTTCTCTCTACAACAAGCGTTTCAATTTGTGTATGTGGCATTAAAGAAAGAAACTCTCTATTTAAGGTGACTACTCTACGAGTCCTACTTACTACTATAGTACTACCTCCGTCCTGGTTTATAGGTCCTTTTTATAGTTTGTGCCAAATTTTGACTAAAGATTTAACTAACAAAATGTTAATGCATGTCAAGAAAAATTATCTCATTGGATTCGTATTTGAACATAGTTTTGAAAAATATATAGTTTGGTGACATGCGTGAACATTTTCTTAGTTTAATCTATGGTCAAAATTTGGCATGAAATACAACGGGGACAAATAAACCCGGACAGAGGTAGTATTGTTCACTTGTGCTCCCCGCCCCTCCATTCATTGAACAACCCCACGGGTGAATAAACATACAGTAAGTATTGTATTTATATAGAACAAACAAGCTCAAACTATTTTCGCGTAGTTAAAAGTTGAGGCGGGGCTTTTCAGGCGTCTGTGCTGCAGTTTTTAGTGGCGGTTTGACAGAGAGGCGAGGAGGGTGGCGAGTGGGGCTGTCTTGATTTGTGGCGTTCTTCTGGAAAGACTTGTGATATGACCACTCACTATAGTCATGAATTATTGGCGCTCCGACCGGGTGATGCCCCCTTCGTTCAGCGCTCTAATCTGGTGCATGACCGTGGACCGGATCTTGACTCTCCCACATGTCGGAGTAGTAAGAAGGAGCAAGAATGATCACGGTATATATACTACTCCCTCCGTTCCTAAATATAAGTCTTTGGAGAGATTTCACTATGGACCACATATGGAGAAAAATGAGTGAATCTACACATAAAATGCATCTATATACATCCGTATGTGGTCCACGATGAAATATCCATGAAGACTTATATTTTGGAGCGGAGGAGTACTACTCAGTCGGAGGAGTGCGAACCACAGCAGCCAGTGAACCAGCCGTGCGAACCACGGTAGCCAGTGAACCAGCAGTAGAAAACAATGTGGTGATATGGCCATAAAAACAATGTGCTACGGTCCACCTTTGTAGCATGTCAATAACACTCCTCTTTGTTTGGTTCCCTGAGTTAGAGCTAGTTTGGGTTGAAATAGCCTCAAATTATCGAAACAAGAGGGGTTAGTTTGAGCTAGTTTTCTCTAACCCAGCTAAAAAAACTAGCCCGGTGGAGAGGTTCTAATTGGGTTAGTTATCCTCGGGCCCACTAAAAGAGAACTAAAAAAATCTCACCTGCCCGCACCAGATCGCTCCCCTAAAAGAATCTCACCTGACCACACCAGATCGCTCCCCCCTCCTCTCGCACGACTTCTCTCTGTTCCCCATAGGGACGCCCGCCCAAGTGCCGCTCACCCTCTCTCTCCTCCGGCCGCCCTCTCCTTCCGGCCTCCGCCGCCCTACTCCGTCTGCCCTCTCCCTCCGACCTTCGAAGGTCGCCCCGCTCCCCCTTCACCAGTCGCTTTACTCCCTCTGTCGTGCACGGCGGCAGCCCATCTACCAGGGAGGCCGCGAGAGGGGTGAGTTTGTTCGTTCTTTCTCTGTCTCACAGCCATATCGTTGATCTTGCTTGATCTAGCGCTAATTCTGATTTGGAAAAGTAGATCCTGATCAACCTTTCTATAGATTTGTGGTGCACGCATGGAATTGTTTGATGCTGCTTGAGGAGGTAATAAATCTTTCTAGAGGCCCAAAGATTCAGGTCATCTTTCTAGGTATTTCAATTTCAGGCTTGCATTATATGTAGAGGCCCAAAGATTCAGTTCACCTTTCTAGGTATTTCAATTTCAGGCTTGCATTGTTTCTAGAGGCCCAAAGATTCAGTTCACCTTTCTAGGTATTTGAGTTTCAGGCTTGCATTATTTCTAGAGGCCCAAAGATTCAGTTCACCTTTCCAGGTATTACAGTTTCAGGCTTGCATTATTTCTAGAGGCCCAAAGATTCAGTTCACCTTTCTAGGTATTTTAGTTTCAGGCTTGCATTATTTCTAGAGGACCAAAGATTCAGTTCACCTTTCTAGGTATTTAAGTTTCATGCTTGCATTATTTCTAGAGGCCCAAAGATTTAGTTCACCTTTCTAGGTATTTCAGTTTCAGGCTTGCATTATTTCTAGAGGCCCAAAGATTGATTCACCTTTCTAGGTATTTTAGTTACAGAGCTTTCATTATTTCTAGAGGCCCAAAGATTAAGTTCCCGATCGGTGGCAAGCGGCCTGCTACCCATGCGGTGTCGACCTCAACTCACAAGGGCAGCGTCGGAGGGTTCGGGGCTTGAGCTCTCTGAGCCTTCCTCTAGAGCGACGATGCCGAGCTCCTCCGTCAGTGCGTGAGGGGCTCCGGGCTCCCTCCCTATCGTGAACGACATCCGTGATGAGTTAGCTCATTCTTTGTTTCATGAAGTGTTTTTTTATTTTGTGAAGCTTGATTGACGACTTGTATGTTTAAGTGGGATATCTCATTTGTATGGACAAAGTAAAAATTATCATGTTTTGCATGCTTGATTTGTATAGATGGTTCGTTTATGTCAATAGTGGCGGGAGGAGGCCACAGAAGAGCCGCCACACCAAGAGGTGCTTGGATCCAAGGGACTTATTTTAGTCGACTAAAAATAGGGTCCAAAGTAGTCAAATGATTGAGATAGAGCATTTATTGTCAATCTAACCCTGCCATCCATACACCTCTTTGGTTTAGAGTTAGTTCAATGTTAGAATCTAACTCTAACCTCTAACTGAGCTAGAGTTCTCCTCGTCTCGGTTCATCGCCATCATACTTTCCCTATTCCTGTGTTTTCAGTATCCTGCGAATCAAAGAGGCCCTTTTTTTCGGGAAAAATCAACGAGGCCCTTAGACTGGTTTAGGTCCGGCCATTTTTTATAAACGTGTTATGTACAAAATTTAATGAACGTGCTCCGGTTTCCATGAAAATAATCCGGTTTCATGTAATAATTCATTGATTTATTTATTCTTCTGCGGGGGGTTTGCATGTAATTCGTGAGGTCTGAAATGTAAAGTACCCCGGCATATGCTCCAAGTCGTGCATGCACTACGACCCAGATGCTCTATGTCCCACATGTCGGCGAATGGGAGCACGTGGAAATAGCCTAGGAGTACATATAGGAGGATAAATGCGTGAAAAAATATGTACTGTGAAGCGTAGCCGCGGTTCGAAAAGGAGGCCTAATGTGATGACAGCTATAGGTCGCACGCACCCAACTAGTGGTACTAGACATACGACTAATTTTTCCCTCAAAAAAAAGAGAGGCACGAGTGCTCAGTACTCCTATTCTATAAACACGAGTCCCATCCGACAACAGCGTCCGTGCTACAGCTAGCTCTCCTCCCTCATTTCTCTCTTCTAATTCTAAACTCGGCCGGCCTTGGTGGGTGGGTGGGTTTGCTCAATCTACTGACCTCACCTCACGGTGAAAGCGTTCTGTTGGAATAAAAAATGCCATATACTCCCTCCGTTCATAAATATAAGCCTTTTAGATACTAGTTCAAATGGAATACAGCATCTGAGATGTATGAAGACATAGTTTAGAGTGTAGATTCACTCATTTTGCTCCGTATGTAGTAGTCACTTGCTGGAATCTTTAGAAAGACTTATATTTGGAGTGGAGAATACTATACTAATAAAACATTAAGGCCACGAGCGATGCAGTGCTGGTTACATGAGGCAAGAAGAAGAGATGCATCCATCGACAACGTCCACCTCCTCGACTCGAGGCGCCCGGCCCACGAGCAGTGCCTTAGTAGCAGCGGCTTTCGTGGCCAGGTCGGCGTCCTTCTCAACAATGGCGTCCAAAGATTCCAGCCATTGGAAGAAGGCCAACGTCTTCATCCTCGCTTGCCTTGTAGTGGCCTATGTAGACGATTTCCTCATAGGCGTGGATGTGCGGTCGGCGGTTTCTTGCATGGCGGTAGCTGCTGGCGGCGGCGCCTCGAGTGCACATTCTTCGTCGCGACCTCCGGCACCTGCGAGGCCACGAGGGCTTGAAAGAGTTCGTCACCATGTAGGCCGATGAGGGTGGCGGGCAATGAGGAGCTGGGCGCGGGCTGGAGCAATCTTGCAAGGTCGTCCACGCGCTTCTTGACGGCGGTGAACTTGCGGATGGAGTTGACCATCATGTCGTCCATGCGAGAGGCGAAGCCGGCGTCGGCAAGGGCTACGATGCCTGCGGTCGCTAGGACCGTCTGGAAATGCTGCACGGTGCGGGGCCGCAGGCCGACGCCTTGGATGATTTGGCACAGCCGACTGCCGCTCGCGTCCATCGCCTCCATAGGTGCTTGTGGCTTCTCGTCACTTGGTCTTGGATTGGACAGAGCAGTGTTGCGCAGAGACTTGGAAGTAGATGGATTGGAGTGGTGGGGCGTCTTTATTATATGAGAGTCCAAACTCTGTTGCATTCACATCGTGCTGGCTCTAGTCTGCTTCTCCAATTAATTCCCTCTGCATGTAATTGAGGATGCATCATTGATCGTTCAACGTCTCGGGAACCGCTACCCTCTTCCTCCTTGGCATTCAAGCACCTATGGACCCGTCGACGACGAGGTGCCTATGGTGACTTCGTAAATTTCAAGATGATAGTGCCGTGCGTGTGTGCGTTCATAGGGGTGAGTGTATGCGGCGTGTATATGGCGCTGCGTCATCTTGTGTCAAAAAATAACAACGTAAATGCGTGTCAAAAGAGACTAGTCGGTATACTCAATATTGTGCACCTCAGAGAGGAAAACGATAGAACTAGTACGTATTTATTTATGGTGCAGATTCACTCATTTTGCTCCATATGTACTTCGTCTCGGTGTAGTCTAGTCACTTGTTGAAATCTCTAGAAGGGAAAATACTCCTTTCTGGTTTACAGGGCTATACTAGCAAGTAGTTGTACATACTAGTACAATAGTGGGCTCACATAGAAATTTTGTCTCGTGCAAGAGTCTGGCTATATGCGTGCTCCAATGTTCGCAATTGCAACGTTCGGTTTGCACTGGGCTCTTCGCCTCTTCGAGAAGATGAACAATGATGTTACTACTACTGCTTCTACAGTGTTGAATCCACTGCTGCATGTCCGTCCACTGCGAGTGGGACGGATAGCCTGTCCTTGTTTGCGAGCAACAACACGCATGGGCGAGGGAGAAGGCGTGTAGTAAAATCAAGCTTCTCCTCGTTCTACGAGTTGACACGACACATCATAGCACTGGCCCCACATGCTTGCCTCTAAACTTGGCTGAAAGACCCGCAGTGTACAATATATTTGCTGCAACCTCTAACATTTACCCACCACAAATTAAAATATATGTGGCCGTATGCATCGTTACGATCAGAGACCGAGAGTCCCCTTTTGAAAAAAACAAATTAAAATATATATTCCTGTCTTGACCAGATGAGCATGCAAACTACAATCACCGGGGTGACAGTAGGGCCATAAGACTATTTTAATTAAAAAAACTTGAGGCGGCCACATAGCATGGAGCCGACCCCAACGATTTTAAGCTTACGAGCACGATACACGCTATCTAGACTACTCTACACATGAAACTGCCACCACGGCGTCCGGGCTGCGCTTGGCTCTTCGCCTCTTGGGAAGTCGAACAATGATGGTGTACTACTGCCTTTGGAGGTACTACTGATGCGCTTCTAGCCATCGACACCGATTGAACTGCTGCATGTCCACGGCGTGCGGGAGGGAAGCATGTGGCAGCTTCTCCTATTCTTGCCAGCTACCACGCTCATGGGCGAGGGAGGGCGCTCCTGCCTTTGCGTGTATGGCAGTGGGCCCGGCGGTGTGTGGCCAACCTGTGATACAACCAAAGGCAGGTGCGATTAAATCCGTGAGGAGAGGATAATCAAAGTTCTCGTTGATGTGCGAGTTGACGCGACACATCGAACCTTGCACTCAATATATTTCAATAATTTGTGTTTACCGATGCATTAATTACAACGCATGCATGCATGCCGTGACTCTTCTTTTGATAGTACTTGCATGTGTTGATTTAGTGCACCTTGAAGTAGTACTCCCTCCGTTCCTAAATTATATAAGTCTTTGTAAGGATTCCGTTATAAATTACATATGGATGTATATAGATGCATTTTAAGTGTGGATTCATTCATTTTGCTCCGTATGTAGTCCACCTAGTGAAATCTCTATAAAGACTTACTCCCTCCGTTCGGAATTAGGCTGGTCATAGTGGGGAGTAGCTTAGACTAGTAACATGCATACGTTACTAGTGTAGTGTCAAAAAATGTCTTACATTATGGGACGGAGGGAGTACCTCTATAGTGCATAGTATCATAGATTAGTAGTACTATCATAGATGGTCCCATTTATTGCCATGCATGACACATAGTAGCACCATATTTATTATGTTACGGTATCTACCTATGTTACTATAACCATCTCTCTCTTCTTTAATTGCCTGCCACATAAGCATGTTTGCGAGTCCCAAGTGCATGATACTACTTATGTTACTCCCACTATGGCCAGCCTTACTTATCACGAAAATGGATGTATCTAGACGTATTTTAGTTCTAGATACATCCATTTCTGAGACAAGTAATTCGAGCGGAGGAGTACATTTAGGAGCGGAGGAGTATAAAATATGTGACGGTAAGCTTTGTAATACCCCGGCCCAAGTCGAGAGATGGTTGTGCACGAGGAGGGCGAGACCATGCAGACCGAACAGGAACATGACCCGACGATGGAGCTCTCTAAGGTCTCGATGGACCTCACCGTGCTCCACTGCCCCTTGTGCCTCCGCCCCTTGACGCCTCCAGTGTATGAGGTTCGAATACACCTCGTCCGTTCGGCTGATTGAGCAAGGTGCAGGTTTCTTGATTGATGTGATGTTGGATTGATTTCTGCGGTGCAAGGGAGGCACGGCCTGCGCGGACTGCCGTGTCGAGCGCCCCGGGAACCAGCGGCAGTGCCAGAAGTGCGAGCGCGGCGGTGGCTTCGACGTCGCGGAACACGGCGGTGGACTCCGTCCTTTCGTCGGTGAGGGCGGAGTGCCCGCACGAAGGATGTGGGCTCGTCACTTATCACAAGCTCGCCGATCACTAGGCGTGTGTCGCTCGCGCCCGCAAATGCCCCATGCCCGTCTATGGTTACGAAGGCCGCGCGGCTCTACCACCACATCGCACCGCGCATCCCATGCCGTGCACGGGATCGATGCGGCAAGGTGCTCCACTGCAAGTGCCCTTTATCGAACCACGGCTCTTGCTGTTCATGAGGAGGAGGACCGCGCGCGTTTTTCTTAATCGGCGGCGTGCTCGACATCGGCGCCCTATCGCTGTGTGTCGATCGTGCGCATCAGTGGGGCGTCCCCACCGCCGCACTACTTGGCCAAGCTGTGGGCGAGCGGCCCGCAGAGCCCAAAGGCATGACCGATGCCGTCAAGGTGGAAATGGAGGTGACAAGCATCAAGGATCTTGGCGACGTTGACGTGTAGGAGCTGACCTTCTTGATAGTTCCGCCCAACCTGCTGGCGGGGCTAAGCTTGTGTCCCTCCACATTCAGATTGACAAGCTCACATCCTAAATGTTTCGACGATTGCCTTACATTTATGTTAGTAATATGCTAATATAGGGATTACCTTGGTATACTTTAGCTTAAGAAATGGTGGGTTTTGGTGGCGATGCAGCAATTACTTGACATCGGATCGGTAATTTCCAACAATCGAGCGGATATTTTGTGTCATTGAATATAAAGTTCCTTTGGGTAAGAAGTACTACTTGTCATCAAAATGGATAAAAGGAGATGTATGTAGGCGTATTTTAGTTCTAGATCGTCCCTTTTATCCATTTTGATGACAAGCACTCCTCCGTTCCACAATACATGCCTTCCATTTGTCAAAATATAGATGTATCTAGACATGTTTTAGTCTATAGGTACTTCCATGATAGAGCCAATCGGATGGTTGAGAACACTATAATTCGTAGCTACAGATGCGTGTGTGACTCCCAAATGTAGAGGCCGGGGGTCATCATCCTCCTTTTCGAGAAAAAACAGACGCGTGTGTGAGACACGCACCTCTTCTCGTCATGTATAACATACTACTAAACTCAGAGTACAAGTTTTTGTGGGTGGCACGATGGTGCGTGCGAGAAGTCCCGAGAGATAGGTTTAATGCGTCTGAAAAAAGGACTAGACTAGACCTCGCCACGTGGCTATTCCTGTCGAACGCCCCATTAACCGTAAGATATGTATACGACGGTGCCAGTTATTGCACGTACACAACAATACTCCCTCCTTTCCGGTTTATGGTGAGTGGTGGAATATTTTTGTAGTTTGCAAAAGCACCTAATTAATGCACTTGTTTTTCTCAAAAAATTATGTTTATCAATGCATTAATTGCAATGCATGCATGCATAAAGTACATGCATTGGTCAATTTTCTCTTAATACTTGCATCCAATGATTTAATGCACCTTGGAATCTGAACATGTGTTGGGGAACAACCAAATTGAGCCTTATAAAATGGAAAAACTAAAATTTTGAGATAATCCCTATAAAACCAGAAAGGAGGGAGTAGAAAAAGAAACACTCCATCCGGGAATAGTGCCGCACTTCAAAACTAGAACCGTCAATAAATTTTGAGCTTGTGTCTCATCACATTCCAAATTACTCCACGCTATATTGATTTGCAAACCTGTTCACACCGATCACAACCTAAAAGGTTTCCCACTTAGGAGCGTATTAGTACCACGCTATATTGAATCCCAAACCTGTTCACACCGATCACAACCTAAACGGTTTCCCACTCAGGAGCGTATTTGTACTCGGTTATAAATACTAGTATGCCAAGATGACTGCACATTCCTCCTCAACACCTCATCCACAAAAACAAACAAGTCATTCAACATCCTTCCGTTGCGTCTGCCATGGCCAGCGTGAGTTCTTGGTCGAGAGATTGCCACCAGGGAGAGGCGAGCATGGAAGCGGAAGCACGAGAGATGTCCCGCCTCGCTGCGAGAGCAGCCGACATGTCCCGCCACGCAGAAGTAGCAGCACAGAGGTCCCGCCGCACCGCTGAAGCAGCACGGAGGTCCCGTCGCGCCGTCGATGCAGCAGACTGGTCGGCCAGCGCCCGCGAAGCAGCGAGATGTCTCGCCGCCGCCACGAATGCAGCGAGAGATGTCCCACCGTGCCGTGGCGGCTCAGAAAAATTTCTCGCGGCAGCGGCGGCGGCTATTACGGCGCATGCATGCGATCGTCCATAGCCGGATGGATTAGATCTCCGGCTTGGCGAGGTTGCGGGACGGCGTGAAAGCCTCGTTTGAACAGGCTCTGGCGTCATCCGGCAACTAAGGGAGGGTAATGAGAGGCTACGGGCGGCGCGACCTCTTGAGGAAGAAGATCGTCCGGAGTGCGAGGCCAGCGAGGAGAGACCAGTGCCTTGTTGAAGAGGACCGGCGTCATCGTCCGAAACTTATGGGCGAGAATGACATGCTCCTAGCGAGCGCCAAAGGCTGGTGGAGGAATCCGTGGATGTTCTCAAGCAGCGTCTTGAGGACACGAAAGAGCTCATCGCCACTCGCCGCGGAGACTAGTTGCCGCGGCCTGCAGCAACGCATCAAGAAAATAGAGATCAGCGAGCGGATCCTTGTCTTCCTTCTTCTTTTGCCCTTGTGTATTTGAGGCGTAGCCGCATGTGGCTTTTAATTATCTTTCTAATTATGTAAGACAATTAATCGTCCTTATCTTTACGTGGAAGATCAATGTTGCGAGCTGGAATGAAGAAAACTCTTCTTTGTGGCGACCACAGTGTTGCTGTTCTTCTAGTTGCTGCTAGGCTTCCTTGAGTTTCCTGGTTTCTTTTGATGTAATAATCGGTATAGGATGTGGATTGTGTCTTCGGTTGTGAAATGTTGAGTTCTAGCACGGATGTTTGGCCTTTGTTGGCCTCTTGGGATGTTGCTATTTCAATCTGGTACGTAGCTTTTAGTCCTTCGTGTTAGGCTGGAGTTGTGCTGAACTTCTTGTGAATTGTGGTGGCTTTCAGTAATGAAAATCGGAAGGGGCAAGCCCTTCTTTGATCAAAAAAAAATCGTCCTTATATATTCATCAGTCTTGCTATAAGTCGCAGTAGATGCTATATAGGTCTGTCGGATCTTACATCAAGATCCGTGCTTTTAGATTTTCTTTTCTCTCTCTTAAATCTCAATCGAGTGAGACATAGTGAGGGAGTCCTGGATTAGGGGGTGTCCGGATGGCCGGACTATGACCTTTGGCCGGACTCCTGGACTATGAAGATACAAGATTGAAGACTTAAATCCGATGTGCGGATGGGACTTTCCTTGGCGTGGAAGGCAAGCTTGGCGACCTGGATATGTAGGTCTCCTCCCATTGTAACCGACTACTGTGTAACCCTAGCCCTCTCCGGTGTCTATATAAACCGGAGGGTTTTAGTCCGTGGGACAAACAACAATCATACCATAGGCTAGCTTCTAGGGTTTAGCC
Source organism: Aegilops longissima (assembly GCA_021605205.1). Classification (NCBI taxonomy): domain Eukaryota; kingdom Viridiplantae; phylum Streptophyta; class Magnoliopsida; order Poales; family Poaceae; genus Aegilops; species Aegilops longissima. The sequence goes on from CM038677.1 coordinate 593,540,593, forward strand.
TCTCGATCTCGTGGTAGATCTAATATTGTACTACCCATATCATCAATATTAATCAAGCGGGAGTAGGGTTTTACCTCCATCGGCGGGGCCCGAACCTGGGTAAAAACATCGTGTCCCTTGTCTCCTGTTACCATCCGCCTAGGCGCATAGTTCGGGACCCCCTACCGAGATCCGCCGGTTTTGATACCGACATTGGTGCTTTCATTGAGAGTTCCTGCATGCCGTCATCTTTAGGCCCGATGGCTCCTCCGATCATCAACAACGATGCGGTCCGGTGAGACTTTTCTCCCGGACAAATCTTCGTATTCGGCGGCTTTGCTGCGGGCAATTAAGCAGCCATCTGGAGCAGATCGAAGCTACGCCCGGCCATCAGGTCAGATTTGGAAGTTTGAACTACGGGCCGCGTCGCGGAGACTTGATCTTGACGGGTTCGAGCCACAGCCAAGCGCGCGCCTTGTCGCGATGGGCATGATCTAGCTCTGCTGCGAGCGAGTGCCCTAGAGGCGCACCGGTGTCGCTCCGACCTCTAGCTCCGGGCCATTGCGCCTGTCGAGGATGGGTGGCTAGACACGCCTCGGGGCTGCAATCTCTCGGCGTCGAGCGAACACCAGCCTTGTCCTTTGCGGAGCTCGTGACTCCAAGGTGCCGGACTTTTCTCCGGACTCCAAACCTTCCGCGCCCCTGCCAATCGAATCCGATTGGGCGCTGATCATGGAGTTCACCGCCACGGACATCTTTCAACACTCGCCCTTCGGCGACATCCTTAATTCACTAAAGTCTCTCTCTTTATCAAAAGAGCCCTGGCCGGATTATGGTCAGCAAGGTTGGGATGCGGACGAAGAAGAAATTCAAAGCCCACCCACCACCCACTTCGTAGCCACTGTCGATGATTTAACCGACATACTCGACTTCGACTCCGAAGACATCAACGGTATGGATGACGATGTAGGAGACGAACAGGAACCAGCGCCTATAGGCCACTGGACAACCACCCCATCTCACGATGTATACATGGTGGATACACCTAAAGGAAACGACGACGAGGAACAAAGGGACACAGCGAGGGATCGTTCCCTTGAAAAGCAATCAAAGCGGCGGCGTAAGCGCCGCTCCAAACCCCACCTCGACAGAGAAAGCAGCCATACAGACCCAGCCATAGAGCAGGGTGAACCGGCGGACGACGAACATGCCATCGAGCAACCGTCCGAACAGGGCAACTTGGATAAACAACCCGTCCCCGGCGAAGACAACAGTCCGGACGAACTCACGTCGGACAAGTTGCTGGAGCAGAAGAACCTCCAAAAAAGGCTCGTCGCCACTGCGCGCAGCCTGAAAAAGCAGAAGCGGAAGCTCAAAACAGCGGAAGATGCACTCAAAATTAGAGGGAGCAAAGTAATCAACACCGCAGACAAATACGGCGACAGTCGCCACACAAAGAGCTATCCGAAGTGAAAATTACTGCCGGAATTTGATGATGAGGCCTTAGAGCCTCCACAATCAAAAAATAAGGAAGCCACCCGGTCGGATAAACGACCCCATGGCCTACATAGTGCGGCAAATGGTGCCGCACACAATCCGGCACGCATCTGCACAAGGATTCGCATCAAAAAGATGGCCCAGCTAGATCTATCTATGGGCCAAGAAAGCAAGCTCTAGTAAGCAATGCAACGCATCAAGTATCCGAACATCACGGTACACCCAAATATAGGGGTGCCGCACACCCCCTATGTTTCACCGATGAGGTGTTGGATCATAATTTCGATGGGATTCAAGCCCGTAAACATAGAGGCATCTGACGGAACAACGGACCACAGAGTGCGGATTGAGGATTACATCCTCCATATACACATTGCTAGAGGACATGATCTCCACGCCATAAAATACTTACACCTCAAACTCAAAGGGCCAGCCCGGCATTGGCTTAAAAGCCTTCCCGAATACACCATTGGAAGTTGGGAAGAGCTCGAGGATGCTTTTTGGGCAAATTATCAAGGGACCTATGTCCAACCTCCTGATGCAGATGATTTAAGTCATATAACTAAACAACCCGGTGAGTCAGCCCGGAAACTCTGGAACAGATTTCTTACTAAAAAGAACATAGTCGACTGTCCGGACGCCGAAGCCTTAGCAGCTTTCAAACATAGCGTTCGAGACGGATGGCTCGCCAGACACCTCGGCCAAGAAAAGCCAAGAATAATGGCCGCATTAACAAGCCTCATGACCCGCTTTTGAGCAGGAGAGGATAGCTGGTTGGCAAGATGCAGTACCAGCGACCCAAGTACATCCGAAGTTAGGGATGGAATCGGGAAACATGACGCAGCAAGGACCAACGCCGACCAAGGAAACAGCCGAAGAGCACGGCGGTCAACGCCAGATTCAAAAGCTCTCGGTAGAATCGAAAAAAGCTGCCCCTCAAGGATAACGAGGGACGAGCTATCTAACCTAAACAAAATCTTGGATAAGACATGTCAAATCCACAAGACTCCGGGAAGCACGCAAACCACCCACGAAATAGTTGGGTCTTCAAGCAATCCGGCAAACTCAACGCCGAACACAAGGGCTCGACACACCAAGCGAGGGCGATGACGAACCCCACAAGCGAGCACCGAAAACAAAAGAATTTCCCACAAGAAGTCAAAACAGTAAATTCACTTGATGACAAAAGGGAAGAACAGTGGCGCCCATAGAGATCGTGCCATACGGCCTATCCCGAGGAGTCCCGCCACGGGTTGTTAAAACCAATCACCTTTGACCATCAGGATTACTCTAGAAGTATCCGGAATGCAGGCTGGACTGCCTTGGTATTAGATCCGATAATTGACGGACTCCACTTTACACAAGTCCTAATGGACGGCGGCAGTGATTTAAACCTGCTATATCAGGACACAATCCGCAAAATGGGGATAGACCCAACAACAATTCACCATAGCAGACTTCCTTTCAAGGGGTAACACCAGGCCCAGATGCCCATTGTACAAGCTCTCTCCTGCTAGAAGTTATGTTCGGCTCACACGACAACTTCCGCCGCGAAAAGCTAACCTTCCACATCGCCCCATTTACAAGTAGCTATCAAGCACTACTGGGACACGAAGCTTTCGCCCGCTTTAACGCAATACCGCATTATGCATCTCTTATACTTAGAATGCCCGGTCCGCGAGGCATCATCTCATTAAAGGGAAATATCGAGTGTTCCTCGAGCGCGGAAGATTGTGCGGCTGCCTTGACAACCACACACTAAGCCGACTTCACTAATCAAAGCACCTAAACAGGTCGTTCAGACCCCGGACATGGCTAGACGAGTCCGGCGTAAACATACAAGGGCTTACTAGCTGCATACCCCCGTACAAGGGGCTCCACGCATATACAACAAGAGACAATAAAGCTCAATCTTATTCATTTTTTGAATTGTACTTTGTTTATTTAATATAACGTACATTTTCGCACGATCTTTTTCAACTAAGTTCCTCTCTTTTACAGATGAACACTGTGCTACACCAGTCCTGGATACGGCACAACGGAGACACGGTATGAGCGTGCGCAAGAGGGACCCGTTCCAAGGATTCTTTTCAGATTAAGACCCTGCGTAAACCTTTTTTTACTGTCTCTTGTTGATATACATCCCCCGGTTTCTTGTTATAACCGAGGTGGAGGCTGGCGTCTTGGCATGTGGCCACGTCAGGATTTTGCGCGTACCTGGACACCAGGGGCTTATTACTAAGGGCGTTGTTCAGCCCGTTTTCATAAAGACCGAATACCTTAGGGAGTGTTCGACGTCGCGAGTTTGGCCTTATATGCATCAGCTCCGAATCATGTCTTTGGCCAAATGTTGGGTTTGCCTGGCTCCTATCTTTTGCTGCCATCGTTCCGCTCTATCGGCTAAAGGCGGCACCGGAGAACTCTGCGATTGTGCCCGGTTCAGCCAGTGCAAGCACCTCAAGAGAGAAAGCCAAAACTGATCATCATGATATAGCGTGAGACTGGTCACCACTCGATGACCCGCAGGAATCTTTAGGATTCCTCCGCATTAACGAAGGGTCGTTTCTGGTCGCACACACGCCCCCGAATTGGGCGGCGGTGCCCCTAGGGGCTATATAGTAGCCCCATTGTCAAACTCCTATGGCTAAGTGAAAGTGATAAAGCATTATAGTCCGGTTGCCTAGTTAAGCTGCGCTATCACCTCCTTTATAGGACCAAGACGTTGGATCAAGTGTGAAAATCGACTTTTATGAACACCCCGCATTATATGCGTGGGGCTGAAGCGAAGACTGCCATCTTCGAGTTATATACACATATACATTAACGGCCGCACAGGAGGTATTTTAATTCTTGCAGGCACAAGTATAAAAAGCTTTTATATTCCATCGAAACATTGTTTTACAATAATACATGTTATTCGAACATGATACCATTCGAGCACTGCGTCTCTATTAAACGAGCGCCCTGCAGAACTTCCTGAAAATAGTGCTCGACAGGTACTCGGCTCCCGTCCGAATCTTGGGATGCAACATCGGTGGCCTTCATCTCTGTCCAGTATGTCTTGACACGGGCAAGAGCCATCCGCGCACCCTCTATGCATGCTGACCTCTTCATTGCATTGATATGTGGCACCGCACCAAGGAACTGCTGCACCAAACTAAAATAACTCTTCGGCTCGGGCCTTTCCGGCCAGAGATGACTCACCACATCCTTCATGGCGAGTCCGGATAACCTATTCAGCTCTGCCCATTCGTCCAAACGCTCGGTTAATGGAAGTGGGAGCTCCGGATTGTGGAACTGCGACCAAAAAAGCTTTTCCACTTCGTGATCCTGTTGATCTCGGAAGTGTTCGGCCGTGTCCGCGGCACTTGCCGCCAAGTCCAGATAAGTATCCGCCGCACTCCACAGCCGGTCCAACTGAGCATATTTAGGATCCCCGAACTTCATCCGCAGCATAAAGGGCTTTCCAGCCGCGATATCTCCGGCCTGACGTAGCTCCTGCTTCATGGCTCTCATTGTAGAGCGAGCATCCTTGGCCTCGGTAGTGGCCTTCTGTAACATCCCAAAATTCTAAATTTTGGAATGTTATATTAGATAAATAACTATGCTTGTTGTCTGATTGTTTGTTTGAGTGATTGAGTGAAATTGAGTGGAATTTGAAATTTTTGAAATTTGGATGAGAGGGAATAAAATGATTTTCCCAAAACTACCCCCTTTGCCCTTTTTGGATCTCAATGAATTCAATTCCATTCCAACACCAAAACCCTAGAGTGAAGATGAAATGACTTCTTCCATTTGAAATGAAAAGGGTTTTGAAAAGATTTGAATTTCATTTGAGAATATTTCAAATTCAAAGCTTTATGCAACTCAATCATTTTCATGAGGGAAGATAAAATGACTTCTTCAATTATATGAAATATGAGTTGGAAGTTGAAAAGTATCAAATTGAAAGTCATTTGAAAGTGCCTTGAAACCCCTTTCAAATTTGAGTTTTAAGTGAATTTGGAAAAAAATGATTTTTTATAAACTTTGGATTTTGCCCCTGGAAAAATGTTCAAATGATAGGGAATATTCCCCTGATCATTTTGATATATATATGTCCTATATAAAATATTTATAGTCTATATATTATCTCTGTTTTTGTTTTTCAAAAAAATAAAAATTTGGAAAAAGAAAAATGCCCACGCACCAGCCAGGCCGACTGCCCAGCCAGCACTTGGGCGGCCCACCGAACCGGCCCAGCCAGGCGCCAGCCGAGCCGGCCCAGCGAGCCACCGAGCCACCGCGCCCGAATCCACTCCCGATCGGTCGCCCGCTCGCTCACCCCTCTCTCTCCCTCACTGACGCCCCGACCCCACCTCGTCCCTTTCCCCTCGCCCACGCCTCGCCCCCACGCCGGAAACCACCGCGCCGCCGCACCCGCCGGAGACCCCGGGATCCTCCCCCGATCCTCCCCGATTCGCCCCCTCCTCCAAGCCGACCCCCACCCCCCCGCCCTATAAATGCCCTCCCACTCACCCCATTCCCCCCCTCACCCCCTCGCCGGACCTCTCCCTCTCCACGCAAGGCCTCGCCGGAGCCCGAGAGCGCCGCCGCCGCCATTGCCACCGTCCCGACCCACCCAGCCACCCAGAGCTCGCCTGACCCCACCCCGGACTCCCTCGCCCGCTGCACCATGGAGACCTCCGCCGACGCCCCGACCACCGAGTCGCCCGGAACCATCGCCGCCCGAAACCGCCGTCGCCGTCGCCGACCGGTAAGTCGCGGAACCCCTCCCGCCGTCCGATCTAGTCCGACGGCCTAGATTAGAACCTCAAGGGGTCGTTCTTTAAAATAAACCGTTCAGTCCGCTAGTTCGATTTAAATTTAAGTTAGGGTTTTATTTAAACCGCCGATTCGATTTAAACCCTAGGGCCCGTTTAGTTAAGTTCGCCTGTATGTTAGTTAGCCCATTTGGCGTTTTTCTTTATTTTTAGTTTTCTGTTTTAACAGAATAGTTTCAGAATTGAAAAATTCATATCTTTTAATCTACTTAATATTTTTAAGTGATTCTTTTTTGTTGGTTTGCAAATTTCTTATAGTTTCTGTAGAAAATATAATTAGCTATGTTAAAATTATTTATAATTGCTTTATTTTAGATTTAGTCAGAATAGTAAATCTGCTATAAACTGAGTTAGGAAAATTATTTTTAATGATTCTTTTTGTCCCAACTTTGTTTTGACATTGCCTAACCGTAGGAATTAATTTGGGCATTTCAGGGTTAATAAAAAATTAGTTTTAATCAGAACCATGTTATTCTTAATTAATTAACTAGCTACTGTTTTCCTATTATTTTAATTAGCAAATAAATTTATTTTTCACATGTGATTGATTATTCTAGGATAGTTTCTGTCACTTTAGAGCATGAACTTTTATTTATAATAAATAAAACTTTTATTTTATTTTTTCTTATTAGAAATTGCTTTAGGCCTAATAGGAGTTTCATAATAGATTTTAAATTGATTCTTTTTGCTCCTAGTTGCATGATGCATCCTTTTATGTTAAGTTAGCATAAAACCATGATTAGGTTCTGTTGAGGAAGTTTTTGTAATATAAAACTACTTTTAGTTGTTGCTTGAAGTAGGAAAACTTTGAGTTGGATTCGTTTGAGTTTTCCCTTGGGTTTTGAATTGTTTGTTTTGGTGTGTTATGTTACTATGCTATTGTGTTAAGTGATCATATGCTATGTGCTTATTATGGTTATTGTTTGCCTCGGTAGAGTTTCCGGAGTGCGAAGTTTGCTACCACGAGTCCCTAGTTTTCGAAGATCGTCAGCAAGGCAAGTTCACTTTGACCATGCTTTCATACCTATGTTTTATTGCACTTAGTGGCATCTTTGCAACAACCCTCCAGTAGTGATATTGAATCCTTGTAGTTGAGTAGTATGCATGAGGTAGGAACCCATCACCCTGTTACCAAGCCCGGGACGTTATTTATTTTAATGCTACGCTAGAGTAGACGGGGTTGGTATGAGTGCACGAGAGTGGTGTGAAGACGGAGGACTCTACGTCAATGACGACAACTCCATGATGGAATCTGCAAGGACTGCATTTTCAAGGCCTCAAGACTTCAAGACTCGAGACAAGAATTCAATACACTCTTTGGGTGAAGGATTTGTTGACGGGCACCTGGAGAAACCAGTGGTTGGCGGGATGCATGGAGAAGCGCCATGACATCTTGCGGAAAGCTTCACCCAGACTCAAAGAGACGGAAGAATACTTCATGCCCGAAGCTTACCTGCAACCGCAAGTCATTATGGGCTCGCTTGGTTGACCTTAGTTGTGACTCTGGCTGGGGCGGTGCTAGCGGATGTAGAACTACGGTAGGATGGGATGAGCACCGGACGGTGGTCGAGGAACTCTTCGAAGACCATGTTTCGGTCATCTTGTTCTCAAACACCCTGAAGTGCGAGAACGTAAAGAGAGGGATCGAATCTTGCGGGAAAAGTGTACAAACCTCTGCAGAGGGTTAAAACCTAATCGATTAGCCGTGTCCCCGGTTACGGACAATTTGAGCATCTGGACTTGGATCTATCTCGGAACTCTCAACACCGGACTGATAACTTAATTGTGGGCAACTTATGATGATTTTGGGCTATGAGACATCGGTTGGCGGAACCATGTCATGATAGAAACTCCATAGTACAGACTCCTGATATTCCTTTGATGTAGGGAGAATAAAACCAGCTTTTGCGCAAAACAAAACTCAGATACAGAGCCACAAAGCCATAATGCATATAGTATAGTTTATCATCTGTTTTCTCTTATTGTGATCTTGCCGGTACATTCAATGTACTGACCTACACGGCTGCAACGTATCATGTTGCAGATATTTCCTCGACGAGTAAGAGTTACGATACAGGGTTACGGTCTACACTCAACCTGCCGATGGCGTTGATGGGACTCAGACCCGACTATTGGTTTCATGTGATTTATGAGGTATATATCAGTTTTACGTTAATTATACATGTGATTGCACTTTGATATATACATTGATGTACTGTGTGTGCCAAAGATACTTGATCCGAGGATGGCACAAAGAACACGAGGCTTGACCGTCTCGAGGTCGGGTCGCAATGAAATGGTATCGAGCACATGTTGATCTGAGGACGTGACCCTAGAAACCGGAAAAGCCCTAGGACAGGATATCTCAAAACTTTATTTACAAAAGACTCTTACTTCTCATCTTTTCTCGATAGACCCTCTCACCTCAAATAGTTAGAATATACCCCTTATCCTTTGATCACCCGGAGGATCAATTGAAGACGCTCCAAGAAGGATTAGATATCGGATAACTGATGGCCATTTCAGAGTAAAGAGGATTTGACCATGCATTAGAAGAGTTGAAGCTGCAACAGTTGAAGACTCCGAAGACTTGAAGGATCTGAAGAATTATTTGACCCTTAGAAGACCAAACCCCTGTTACACACTTACGTTAGATGCGGCGATTTGTGAGCTGTTATTTGTTTGATGTTTTCCGACAGCCACAAAGAAAAACTTGTTTCTTCAAAAACTATTGTTTGTATTGTGTGTATATCCCTCCCCACCTCTCTCATATCTCATCCCAAAACTTTTGAACCCCATAGATGATGAATGAAGTTGGACTGATATTCTCTGGACCGAAGACTCAGCCGGAGGCGAGCTATGGATGCGAACATGGAGAATCACTGGAGCAATTTGGTTTCAAGGAAGTATGAGGTCCAATACGCTCTTCAGTACTTTACAGAAAGTGCTGCAACCTGGTGGAAAATGCATCAAGCCATACAAGGATTTAATGGAGCAAGAACTTTGGAGGAATTCAAGCAGACCCTGATGAGATCACGTCTCATCCGGAAGCACTATGATAACCGAAGAAGAAACCTTGTGCTGCAAGATTTGCGGAGAAATAGGACACACCTGTGAGGAACACAAGGATGGATGCCCTCATTGTGAGGAGAAACACCCAGTGAGGAATGCCCAACTAGTAAGGTGACTTGTTTCTTGTGTGAAGGAACCACCCACTACCCGACTCAGTGTCGCATTTACACCATGGTGCAACAAACTATTCAGGAGCAGGAAGAAGGAATGAAAGAAGCCCTCCGAGAAGTTATGAAAGAACCTGTGATGAAGGAATGTGTTGAAGACCCTGATGGAGAAGGCCTCAACAAATTTTACTCCAATGCCTGCTATTCATGTGGAGAAGAAGGACATTTTTCACAGCATTGCACAAAGGAAAGAAAAGAGTATCTGGGATATTTCCCGACAGCAGAAGTGAAGTTTGACCCTTGGGAAATAGAAGCTCTGATCATTACAGAGAAATCCAGGAAGAGAAAAAGAAGGCAACCCGAGAACAACGCAATTTTTGCAGAGAAGGACCTAAGTCATATCTCTTGCTACAGGTGCAAGGATTTAGGTCATTACGCTAGTAAATGTCCAGAAAAGAAGCCAAGAATCCAAGGAGCCTACATAATCACAAAGAAGCCCAGAGACATGTCGGAAGTCATTTGTTTTCACTGCAAGGAAGCAGGACATTATGCTACTAAATGTCCCAACAAGACGAAAGCTGGAGTTGAGTAGTTGGAATTTTGATATGGATAATAAGAGTAGTAGAAAGCAATTTCATTTTCATGAGTTCGATGAGTTGAGTTATGTAATAGATTACTCAGAGATTGTAATAGTTCATGACTCAATAAAGTTGTAATGTCACATGCTGAAAGGCTTTAAGGAGTTGTCATACTTTATCTTGGAAATTAATATTCTGGATGAACATGGAAGAAAGTGAGTTGTGATGCATAAACGGGAAATTGGAAATTGAGTTTGAAGTTTTGTTTGGATGATATGAATGTGTGCCCGGGAGATATGTACCTTATTACGAGCACCATTTTGTTATACAACTGCAGATGACGACCCTTTACGAGTCTTTCCTTAAAGGTGCAGAAACAATCATGACCACGACAAGTGATCATGATTACCCAAGATCTGAAGGACATGATGAAGCATATTCACCGAAGGAGATGCAGTCTACAAAGGCTACCCTTCATGCAAAAGGGAGTGGAACTTTGGTATGTGGAGGTACACCTCCACCATTTGAAAGGAGTTTGCCCAAAGATGATGGGGCAGTACTTTTCATTTCACGTGTGCCACAAGCAACTTTCTTCGATGTTGTTCGAGAAGCAGCCATGGAAGCCATCGCGGATCGAGAAATACTTGAAGCAAGACTCCGTTATACTCAGGAATACCTAAGCGAAGTGCATACAGAGATGATGGAGGTGAAGCTCAAGGCCACCACGATGAAACAGAAGATTGAAGATTTCAAGGCGTATGTCGCACAATTCCAGTGGGACTGAAGAATCCTCAAGGAGGAAAAATGAATAAAGTTGGAAGTAATGTCTGACCATACCGAACCATGTGGGTGGCGGCATTTGTAATAAACTTTTTGGAATTTGGATTCACGAAAGATGGTTAAGGATGTAATAAAAGATTGAGATTTATGGATAAACTAGTGCATTTTTTTTGGTGTCGTAGTACTCCGTAAAGCCACAGGATCAATGAAGAAAGAAATGTGTTATTCATGACGGTCCATAGAAGGGAACTGGACAAAATAAGTTGGAGTTTGGTATGATCGTCACCACAAGGGTATGAAGGAAGAAGTACTATTGGATTTACAGGAGATGTAACGTTGGAATATGGAATCCTAGGAAGGATTAATTAAACTTGTACAAGAGTTGAAGTGGGCCATAACCCACAGGCCCAGGATTTTGAAAAGGAACAGATGTAACCTTGATGAAGGAAGAAATTAGGAGGTTACGCAAAAACCTGAGAGTGGTGAAGTAACGATAGATGTTTTGTTTGGCTTGCAGAAACCATTTTACTCGAACCCAGTTCCAGAACAAGAGAAATTCCGCAATACTTGTGAGTATGCCCAAGTGTTAGGATACATGATTCACTGTTTACGTATGTGGTAATGATTCAAGTACGGGATGGATTGGCCCCCATACCGGAGACTTCTATCATGAACTATCATATGTTGATAGAAAATCAGAGAGCCTTGAAAACCTTAGAAGAGTGTCGACGCGATAAGCCATAAAACCATAGAATGGTAGGACGATGGAACCCCTTTACAGGCAACCGTTGCCAATCGTAGGTTATACGGTGAGGTTCAACCCAGACCCGTTTTCTGCAGGAGAAACCATAGATTGTAGACCACCATGAGTGTTTCGATAGTTGTCTAGAATGGACACGGACCTATCAGCTAAGAAGATCCAGTCTCGGACGAACCACAACTTTGACGAACCAACCCAAGATTTTGAGGAAAACTCTATACTTCTGACAGAAGAGCGTTAATGAAGGAGCTATTGTCAGATATGTGAAGAGACATACATTGTCGGCACTCCAGAGAAAGTATCTGAGTTTATTGGAACCGTAACCTTGTTTTAAGTGTGGTAGCACCTCTGACCTTTCCGACCAAAATATTTACTAGAAGACCCCCAACCCCTAACCTTTTCTTGCTAGCCTCTTTGAATCTCAAGGACGAGATTCATTTTAAGTGTGGTAGGTTTGTAACATCCCAAAATTCTAAATTTTGGAATGTTATATTAGATAAATAACTATGCTTGTTGTCTGATTGTTTGTTTGAGTGATTGAGTGAAATTGAGTGGAATTTGAAATTTTTGAAATTTGGATGAGAGGGAATAAAATGACTTTCCCAAAACTACCCCCTTTGCCCTTTTTGGATCTCAATGAATTCAATTCCATTCCAACACCAAAACCCTAGAGTGAAGATGCAATGACTTCTTCCATTTGAAATGAAAAGGGTTTTGAAAAGATTTGAATTTCATTTGAGAATATTTCAAATTCAAAGCTTTATGCAACTCAATGATTTTCATGAGGGAAGATAAAATGACTTCTTCAATTATATGAAATATGAGTTGGAAGTTGAAAAGTATCAAATTGAAAGTCATTTGAAAGTGCCTTGAAACCCCTTTCAAATTTGAGTTTTAAGTGAATTTGGAAAAAAATGATTTTTTATAAACTTTGGATTTTGCCCCTGGAAAAATGTTCAAATGATAGGGAATATTCCCCCGATCATTTTGATATATATATGTCCTATATAAAATATTTTGATAGGGAAAAATGTTCAAAAAAATAAAAATTTGGAAAAAGAAAAATGCCCAGGCACCAGCCAGGCCGACTGGCCCAGCCAGCACTTGGGCGGCCCACCGAACCGGCCCAGCCAGGCGCCAGCCGAGCCGGCCCAGCGAGCCACCGAGCCACCGCGCCCGAATCCACTCCCGATCGGTCGCCCGCTCGCTCACCCCTCTCTCTCCCTCACTGACGCCCCGACCCCACCTCGTCCCTTTCCCCTCGCCCACGCCTCGCCCCCACGCCGGAAACCACACACACAAGACCACGGAGACCCCGGATCCTTCCCGATCCTCCCGATTCGCCCCTCCTCCAAGCCGACCCCCCCGCCTATAAATGCCCTCCCCTCACCCCATTCCCCCCTCACCCCCTCGCGGACCTCTCCTCTCCACGCAAGGCCTCGCCGAGCCTCCGAGCGCCGCCCGCCATTGCCACCGTCCCGACCCACCGGCCACCCCGAGCTCGCCCGACCCCACCCGGACTCCCCTCGCCGCTGCACCCGCCGGAGACCTCCGCCGACGCCCCCGACCACCGGAGTCGCCGGAACCATCGCCGCCCGAGCCGCCGTCGCCGTCGCCGACCGGTAAGTTGCCGGAACCCCTCCCCGCCGTCCGATCTAGTCCGACGGCCTAGATTAGAACCCCCCGAAGGGGTACGTTCTTTTTAAAATAAACCGGTTCAGTCCGGCTAGTTCGGTTTAAATTTAAGTTAGGGTTTTTATTTAAACCGGCCGATTCGATTTAAACCCTAGGGCCCATTTAGTTAAGTTACGCCCAGGGCGTTAGTTAGGCCCATTTGGCCGTTTTTCTTTATTTTTAGTTTTCTGTTTTAACAGAATAGTTTCAGAATTGAAAAATTCATATCTTTTAATCTACTTAATATTTTTAAGTGATTCTTTTTTTTGTTGGTTTGAAAATTTCTTATAGTTTCTGTAGAAAATATAATTAGCTATGTTAAAATTATTTATAATTGCTTTATTTTAGATTTAGTCAGAATAGTAAATCTGCTATAAAATGAGTTAGGAAAATTATTTTTAATGATTCTTTTGTCCCAACTTTGTTTTGACATTGCCTAACCGTAGGAATTAATTTGGGCATTTCAGGGTTAATAAAAAATTAGTTTTAATCAGAACCATGTTATTCTTAATTAATTAACTAGCTACTGCTTTTCCTATTATTTTAATTAGCAAATAAATTTATTTTTCACATGTGATTGATTATTCTAGGATAGTTTCTGTCACTTTAGAGCATGAACTTTTATTTATAATAAATAAAACTTTTATTTTATTTTTTTCTTATTAGAAATTGCTTTAGGCCTAATAGGAGTTTCATAATAGATTTTAAATTGATTCTTTTTGCTCCTAGTTGCATGATGCATCCTTTTATGTTAAGTTAGCATAAAACCATGATTAGGTTCTGTTGAGGAAGTTTTTGTAATATAAAACTACTTTTAGTTGTTGCTTGAAGTAGGAAAACTTTGAGTTGGATTCGTTTGAGTTTTCCCTTGGGTTTTGAATTGTTTGTTTTGGTGTGTTATGTTACTATGCTATTGTGTTAAGTGATCATATGCTATGTGCTTATTATGGTTATTGTTTGCCTCGGTAGAGTTTCCGGAGTGCGAAGTTTGCTACCACGAGTCCCTAGTTTTCGAAGACCTCCGCAAGGCCAGGTTCACTTTGACCATGCTTTCATACCTATGTTTTATTGCACTTAGTGGCATCTTTGCAACAACCCTCCAGTAGTGATATTGAATCCTTGTAGTTGAGTAGTATGCATGAGGTAGGAACCCATCACCCTGTTACCAAGCCCGGACGTTATTTATTTTAATGCTACGCTAGAGTAGACGGGGTTGGTATGAGTGCACGAGTGGTGTGAAGACGGAGGACTCTCGTCAATGACGACAACTCCATGATGGAATCTGCAAGGACTGCATTTTCAAGGCCTCAAGACTTCAAGACTCGAGACAAGAATTCAATACACTCTTGGGTGAAGGACGGTTGACGGGCACCTGGAGAAACCAGTGGTTGGCGGGATGCATGGAGAAGCGCCATGACATCTTGCGGAAAGCTTCACCCAGACTCAAAGAGACGGAAGAATACTTCATGCCGGAAGCTTACCCGTGCAACCGCAAGTCATTATGGGCTCGGCTTGGTTGACCTTAGTTGTGACTCTGGCTGGGGCGGTGCTAGCAGATGTAGAACTACGGTAGGATGGGATGAGCACGGACGGTGGTCGAGGAACTCTTGGAAGACCATGTTTGGTCATCTTGTTCTCAAACACCACGAAGTGCGAGAACGTAAAGAGAGGATCGAATCTTGCAGGAAAAGTGTACAAACCTCTGCAGAGGGTTAAAACCTAATCGATTAGCCGTGTCCCGATTACGGACAATTTGAGCATCCGGACTTGGATCTATCTCGGAACTCTCAACACCGGATGATAACTTAATTGTGGGCAACTTATGATGATTTTGGGCTATGAGACATCGGTTGGCGGAACCATGTCATGATAGAAACTCCATAGTACAGACTCTGATATTCCTTTGATGTAGGGAGAATAAAACCAGCTTTTGCAAAAACAAAACTCGAATCTGAGCCACAAAGCCATAATGCATATAGTATAGTTTATCATCTGTTTTCTCTTATTGTGATCTTGTCGGTACATTCAATGTAATTGACCTACACACGGCTGCAACGTATCATGTTGCGTATATTTCCTCGACAGTAAGAGTTACGATACAGGTTACGGTCTACACTCAACCTGCCGATGGCGTTGATGGGACTCCACACCCGACTATTGGTTTCATTGTGACTTACGAGGTATATATCAGTTTTACGTTAATTATACATGTGATTGCACTTTGATATATACATTGATGTACTGTGTGTGCCAGCATACTGATCCAGGGATGGCACAGCAACACAGAGGCTTGACCGTCTGAGGTCGGGTCGCTACACCTTCTCCAGGTCCTTCTGTTCCGCCCGATCTTCTTTTTCAAGAAGCTTGCAGCGGTCTGCAGCATCCTTCAACTTCACAGCCATCTCGGCCATTTCCTTCCTGCTTCGGCAGTGAGCAGCCTGTTCGGCTTTCAGCTCTTCGGCCTCCTTTAAGGCAGCCACATCACTTTTTCTGGCCTGCTCCTTGGCTCGGGCGAGTTCCGCCCAAAGGTTCTCCATGGCAGCGGCACCATCTGCATCAAGCATACATGTTGTAAGGCACGGGCATCAAGCCCCCTTACCAGGTGTCCGCGGAGAAATTGCATACCTTGTGACTCGTCAAGCCGCTTGTTGACAAGCACGATGACGGCATCCGCCACGTCAAGTTGCCGCTTTAGCTCGGCAAATTCATCAGTCCGGCTAGCCATCGGACACTTCGCCACCTACATAGGAAGAGCGACATATTATACCTGGGATTATTATCCTCGGCGCACTGTCATTTTTGACAACGCACCGAGTCTCATGGGCTACTATCTACATAGGGCGCATCTTATATATGCGGAACCGTCAAAAGGGTACATCATTTCGCGTACCTCAAAACCCGTCAGTAAACTGCTGGCGGCCTCGTGCAACCCGCTCGCCGCGGATGAATCCTTTCAATCACCGTACCCATCAACACACGGTGTTCTTCTGAGATAGACGCTCGCCCGAGCAGATTCTTCAGCTCCTCCGACCGCGCACCGGACGGTGCCGGACTCACCGATGGCCTTTTTCAAGGCGGACACGGAGGGCTTTGGGGGCAACATGACTACTTTCCGGCCTGCGGATTCGGAGAAACCCTCTGTGATTTACCTCGGGGTTGCCCGCCTCGCCGGGCGGTACGGCAGGGAGGCGTTCGCTCTCCATCATCTCCGGACGAAGATCCCCTGAAGATGAGCTCTGCTGAGAAGGGATGAGATCCGAACTACAAGGTAAAATTTCGGTTATCTTCCTCACAAATAGAACAGGGATGTCTCTTATTTTAAAACTCCCCTCTCTACTTACGGCTCGGTGGAGGGCTGATCCCCTTGGGGGCACAGCGCGGCCGAGGCATCTCTCGGCGCAGGACCCTCTAACGAAGATTTCTTCCCCCGCTTTGAGACCATGGTCTCCGGGTCTTCAGATGCGGTCCTCTTCTTCCCCTGAATGGAGGGATTCTCGATCCCTCCTTTGCTCACAGCCTCCTTCGTGGAGGCGGTAGCTTCCTTGTCCCCCCCCCCTTCGCCTTCTTCCAAAGGTGCAACCTCCAGCATCCTGGTTAACACGGGATCCGGCGTGGTCTCAGGGAGGGGGGCCGGACACCTAATTAGCTTTGCTTTCGCTATCCACTCCTGTTTAAGGGACAACTCTTTTAAGGGCAATTTTATGATAAATATACGGATAGCATGTCCGGGTACAGGGCTACTTACTTGAGTATCTGGGCGATTGCAGCTCAGACCTGCGTCCTCGGTCGAGTCCGGACACATTGCTTGTGATCCAAAAAACAATTTGTACATCTCCATGGGTGTCGTGCTCGTAAAGTGTTGGAGAGCTCGTGGTCCCTCCGGATTAAACTCCCACAGGAGGAGGGGGCGGTGTTTGTAGGGCAAAGTGCGGCGAATCAACATGACCTGCGTCACTACGACCAGGTTGATGTATCTTTCCAGGAGATCTTGAATGCGGCCCTGCAATAAGGGCATGTCCTTGGACGGCCCCCAGTCGAGCCCTTTATTGACCCATGACGCCAGCTGCGGGGGAGGACCCGAGCGAAAGGCAAGTGGCGCCACCCACTTGGTGCCCCTGGGAGCTGTGATATAAAACCACTCTCGTTGCCATAAGCTGAACTCCTCTTGAAAAGAGCCCTCGGGCCATGGAGCGTCAGCATTCTTGCTTATAACAGCCCCTCTGCACTCCGCTTGCCGCCCCTTGATCATCTTCGGCTCCACTTTGAAGGTCTTAAGCGACAATCCGAAGTGAGGGGTAATGCGGAGGAAGGCTTCGCACACGACAATGAACGATGAGATGTGGAGGATGGACTCCGGATCCAAGTCGTGAAATTCCAACCCATAATAAAACATGAGCCCCCTCACGAAGGGGTCCATCGGGAAGCCCAGCCCCCGAAGGAAGTGAGACGCGAACACCACGCCCTCACCAGGCTTGGGAGTGGGAATAACCTGCCCTTGAGCAGGCAGCTTATGCGAGATTTCGCCGGTTAGATACCTGGCATCTCTCATCTTTAGCACGTCTTCTTCCGTAACGGAGGAAGGCATCCACCGGCCTTGAAGTCCGGAGCCGGACATCATCGAAGGTCCGAAGCGCCTGAATCTGGAGCTTTGGGTGTTGGAACTCGAGGCAAGAGGCGGATTCGATTGAGATTGAAAGGAAGGAGTAGAGCCTTGGTCTCTTTATAAAGAGGTTGAGTACCAAGAGCCCTCCCCGTGACCGTTTGGGACTCTCCTTCGATAGAGGAGACGTGCCAACGGGCACGATTGGGTTACCCACGCCCGCATTGATGAGAATCCTGGAATAAGGGGACACGATCTCTGCTTCGACAAGCCGTGCCAAGGAAACCGCCTCGCTAAACGCTACCGAGGTGGGACAAGAAAACGATTCAATAAAGGCTTGGCCGTGGTGTGATGTCACGCTGTGGAATACGTCGGCGAGTTGAATTTGTGTAAATATTATTCTCTCTCATGTGGTATGTGAAACTTATTTTGCGAGCGGACACTATCCTTGTGTTCAAAATCCTCTATGAAGTATTCGAGGAGGAACCCGCCTTGCAATGCCGAAGACAATCTGCGCGCCGGACTCGTCGTCATTGAAGCCTGGTTCAGGGGCTACTGAGGGAGTCCTGGATTAGGGGGTGTCCGGATGGCCGGACTATGACCTTTGGCCGGACTCCTAGACTATGAAGATACAAGATTGAAGACTTCGTCCCGTGTCCGGATGGGACTTTCCTTGGCGTGGAAGGCAAGCTTGGCGATACGGATATGTAGATCACCTCCCATTGTAACCGACTCTGTGTAACCCTAGCCCTCTCCGGTGTCTATATAAACCGGAGGGTTTTAGTCCGTAGGACAAACAACAATCATACCATTGGCTAGCTTCTAGGGTTTAGCCTCTCTGATCTCGTGGTAGATCTACTCTTGTACTACCCATATCATCAATATTAATCAAGCAGGAGTAGGGTTTTACCTCCATCAAGAGGGCCCGAACCTGGGTAAAAACATTGTGTCCCTTGTCTCCTGTTACCATCTGCCTAACGCACAGTTCGGACCCCCTACCCGAGATCCGCCGGTTTTGACACCGACACATAGCCACGCCATTAAACAGAGGCTTAGGCGCCATTAATGGAGACCTTGGGAGAGAGGTGGACGGCGGATGCAGGTCAAAGGGCTCTCCTCCTGATAAGCACGCGCAGGGGTCTGATCGCACGCCTCTCGTACTCAAATAGCTACCCTGCACGGCGCCTCCTAGCTAATAAAAAATGGGGACGCGTGGCGGCATGTAAATGGTACTAGTAAGTAGAACGCCCACGGTTTCAATAATACTTGTGTTTCCGATTGTAACGTGACAACACTTGTTCCAAAATGACTTTGTTGATTGTTAATGTGTGCGCCTTCGCAAATCGGACTGCAAATTTACCACAGCATGTTGGTGCCATGTCATGGCACCAAGCCAAGTTTCATTATTTTCATGCGTGTTTTGGATTTACAGGAATTAAAAAAACTAAGTTTCTCATTGTTTCCAACCCAGCCACGACGCCCAGAATTTTGAATTTCATTCCCATTTCTTGCATGGAACCTAGAAATTTACCTGAGGACACACATGTGAATTTTCAACCAACTTTGGTGCACTGGAACATGTGCTTGTATTTCAAATTTGAATTATGCACACAAAGGTGACACGTTCCCTCCGAGAACCACGAGCCTTCTTGAGAGAAGCTCCGATTTGCAAGAAGCTTATACCAAAATTTGTTCCTATTCGGCCAAATTTTTTACCACGGCATGGTACTACCATAACATGACACCGTGCCAAGTTTCATGATTTTAAAACCAAGTTTCTCAATGTTCTCGACCGAGCCACGATGCCCAGATGTTTGAATCTTATTCTCATTTTTTGCATGGGAGTAGAAATTCACCCGAGGACACAAATTTGATTTTTCAACCAACTTTGGTGCATGGGAGCACGTGCTTGTAGTTCAAATTTGAATTATGCACATTAAATGACCAAAAACTCAATTAATGTGTAAATAAGGCCAAACGGCCGGAATAATTCCAAAATTTAACAGGGCACTCGTGTAGTTCTATGTTGCCTTTGTAAACAAACTCAAGGGGACAACGATATCGTTTAGCACTCAAAGGTGACTCGTTCCTCTCGTAACCACGAGCCTTCTTGAGAGAAGCTTGGTTTGCAAGAAGCTTATACCAAAATCTGTTCCTATTCGCCATTTTTTACCACAACATGGTAGTACCATGACATGACATCCATGCCAAGTTTCATGATTTTCAGACATGTTTTGTATTTACAAGAATTTTAAAACCAAGTTTCTCAATGTTCTTGGCCGAGCCATGATGCCCAGATGTTTTAATTTTATTCTCATTTCTTGCATGGGACCTAGAAATTCACCCGAAGACACAAATGTGATTTTTCATCCAACTTTGGTGCACGAGAGCATGTGCTTGTAGTTCAAATTTGACTTATGCACATTAAATGACCAGAAACTCAATTAATGTATAAAAATGACAAACAAACCCGGAATAATTCTAAAATTTAACATGGCACTAATGTAGTTCTATGTTGCCTTTGTTAAGAAACTCAAGGGCGGGGGGGGGGAGCGTATATCGTTTCACACTCAAAGGTGGCATGTTCCCTCTTAGAACCACGAGCTTCCAAATCGGCCCAATTTTTTACCACAACATGTTAGTGCCATGACATGACACCATGCCAAGTTTCATGATTTCTAGCCGAGTTTTGGATTTACATGAATTTAAAATCTAAGTTTCTCGATGTTCTCGGCAGAGTCATGACGCCCAGATGTTTAAATTTCATTCTCATTTCTTCCATGGGACCTAGAAATTCAACCAAGGACACACATGCGATTTTTCAACCCACTTTGGTGCACTGGAGCATGTGCATGCAATTTATATTTAGATTATGCACATTAAAAGCCCAGAAACTCAATTAATGTATAAAAAGGCCAAATGAACCCAAAATAATTCCAAAATTTAACAGGGCACTCATATAGTTATATGTTGCCTCTGTAAATAAAATCAGGGGAGGCAGCGATATCATTTACACACAAAAAGGTGACACGTTCCTCTCGGAACCACGAGGCTTGTTGAGAGAATCTCCGGTTTTGCAAGAGGCTTATACCAAAATTTGTCCCAATTCAGCCAAAAATTATACGTATGAAAACAGGGTTTAGATTATCCCGAACATCTCGCTACCTAGACCAATAATGTACTATGATTTGAATTCAACATAAAATGGATACAGATACTTGAATTGGAGAGCGTATGGTACATGTAGTTCATAGTGAAATATGATTACTGCTATATGCATGTCTTTTTGTTATCAAGATAATATTTAAATTATTGTATAACTTGACAACAATCGTATTCAAATAAGGAAAATTGATTCAAATTTAGTCCATATGGTGGACGACAATATATATGTTCACATGGTGGAGTAAAATGTTCATATATGATGGAAGATCAAAATGTACGACTACATCAATTATAAACCGCAAGGTCACCTAATGATATATTCGAATTCAACATAACGTGGATTCAAAAATTGAATTTCGAGATCATGGCATCTTTAATCATATAAAAAGGGACATTACTCTTTCTTTGGTGGGAATTGATTTGTTTTTTGTTGTTGTTGAGGGAAGTGCGAACCGATTTGGTACTATGCAGGGTAATCTTGTTCTCCTGATTTTTTTATATTTTTCTTGTAGTTTTTTCAATGGCATCTATATAAATATAGTAAAAGGGGACATGACTCTCTTGTGTCTTGTATGATTTTTTTACACGTTAAGTTTGTCCTGCCGAACAAGGAATCCGCACCTTGTTATCCCGAAATTTTCAAGCTCGAGTATCTTTTGTCTCACCTGCTTTGAAACTCCCGCTTCTTCAACCTGTGCCATGCCTTGTTATCCCAAAATTTGGAGCGCGCGAGAACTCCCTCATCATCCAAAATCGCTCCCGCAGCCCAGACACGCGAAATCCCCCTTCTACCCTCAGCCTGAAATGAAGCTCCACGTCGCGGTGTCAAAACCGGTGGGGGTACGCTGGTAACTTACCCTACATTTCGGACAAGCGCGTCCCTAAGATTGGCTCCCCCTCCCCCTTCGCCCCCCCCCCATTCATACACCGAGGCCACCAAAACCCGCGAAACCCCACGCTCCTCCGTGAGCCTCCCGACCGCCGCCCAGCCGCAGACTCTTCCCCGACTACGTCGTCGACCGCAACAGCTCGTCGTCCCTCATCCACCGCACCGGATGAGGATCCGTTGTCGATCTCGTCGTCCCGCCGGATCAGCCGCCCCGTCCTCCACCTCCAAGGAGCTGCCCCGACGTTCGCCTCGTCTATCGCGCCACCTCAATCCCCACAGTGCCGTCTTGACCTGCCCCACCAGAACCGCAGCACCCTCACCAATTCCTCCGATGAAGCCGAGGCCAACTCGGCGCCACCAAGGAGGTTCTGCACTCACCGATGCATTTTATCTTTTATTCGATCTCACGGGGCTGCCAGTGCTCGATACCGAGCAGACATGGCGTCTCCATCGATGGCGCCGTCGCCGGCCACATCATCCACGACGTCTCTCCCCCATGTCGTTGCTTCCTCGGCGGCGACTTCCACAATGGCACTAGTTGCAGCTGCTCCGGCTCTCGCTCGTGCTGCGGCTCTGTTCTTGCTGTCGGTCGTGCTGCTGCACTACTCCTGCTTTCGTTCGTGCTGCTGCTCTGCTCTTGCTCGCTTGCTTGCTCTCCTGCTGCTTGCCGACCTCCGGCAGCTACAGGAGTTGCTGCTTTAGCACTCGCTTCGCGGTGCTATCGCACGACTTGCTCTCTCGCTAGTGTGTTCCCTGCCGGCGTCTGCTGATTTAGATCACTGCTTCTCTGCTACTAGTGCTCGAACACCCTAAACATCTATTGCAATGCTCACACTAGTTCAATCAGTTTCGACAAGAAAATTCAGTTTCGATTGTGAAGTTCATTTTCTTCAGTTAAGTTCAGAGTGAACAGTACTTACAGCATCAGTCGGAGCGGCCGTGGCGCGGATGATGCGTTTTACATCTAGCACTTTTTGGTGATGTATTTTACATCATCTATTGCAGATGATATTAGGGTCCCACTTCAGATTAAAGTTGTTTGTCTTGTCATGCTTCAGCCTCGTCGCTTTACACCTTAGTGGAGCTGCTCCAACGACGGAACCGTCCATCACAGCGGAGCAGTACCCTCGGCGCCGTTTCCAGAGGCCTCGGATCTTCTTCCCCGCCTCCGATAGTCACACCAGCATCATCACCATCGTTCACATCCAACCCAATGATGTTGAGGTCCACAAGGCTATGCCAAAGAGGTTGTACACTCGTCGCATCACTTTGTTTCTCCATTCCTCTGTTCTTCCAATTCATGTGAGCCAAACACCCAGGTTGACTGAAATCCTATGTTTCCAAATGCTCTGTTTTGCATGTGCATTCCTATCCTGTTCCTATGTTTTTCCCGTCCCTGCGTTGATAGAATCCTCCAATTCTAAGGAGCCCTTACAGATTTAATTCATTTTCAGATTGGCCTCAAAGAAAACTCTGTGTGTTATGTCCTGCTCCTGCCGTGCCGTCATCCACCCCACCGAGGTGCACCATCGACGAAGCGTTCACTGCAGCGAGTAGATCCCCCTGCAGACTTTCTTTCGCCGCCTCAGATCATCTTCTGCGTTGCTGGCAGCCACGCCAACTGCATTACCATCATCGACTGAGCAGATGAACCTGAGGACTAGACAGTTCCAGAAGAGAGGTCGCAGTCTTTCGTGTTTGCTTACGTTATACATCGGTTATTATTACCTGCTACTTTATCGTTCAATCTTGAGTTTTGAATTGCCCATGGGTCTCATATCGAGCCAAAGAACGAATAGTATCATCTACTATCTGGTTCATCTGGGGTCTTCTATGTGGTTCATGTTGGGTGGGCAACAAACAATAGATGATCCATTGTCTATCTTTTAAACTGAAGCTATAATCTACCGCTATCATTAGTTTGGATCCATCCACTCGCTTGCTACCATCAGTCTTGATTTTGCATGCACCCTTAGGCCTTACAAAATCTAACTATTTTTTTATTATGCATGTCAGATATTGTACACAATCATACTGAACATGTATATAAAAAAGAGAAGACCGTTGCGTGCGAACATAATGTCATGCAGACGATGCTCCATGGTGGGCGAAGTGCCCCCCCTCTCCTGCATTTCCAGATTGTATTCCAGAGGAAGATAACTGTTCAGATGGAGATTCAGAAGGAGCCGACCATGCCTGTTTACCACCTGAGGTGTTTGCTCTAACCTGGCATGCTGATGTTGGTCATATCATGTTGTCGGCGTTCTTGGAACGGGGGTCCCCAGACTTGCCTGCCAGCGGCCTGCGGCGTGGCTCAAAGGAGGCCTAGGATGGCCCATCTTTATCAATGCAAACTCAAGACCCTCATGAGGGGCCAAGCCTCGCGGGGCGGACGACCAAGAGCTTCCTCAGGCACGGCCTCGTCAGGCTGGCTCATGAGGAGGCGGAGAGTTCAAGGCAGGGTACCTCGCAAGGTGCCCATGACGCAAGCCATGACGACCTCGGGCGCCAGTCGGGCGACAGCCCGCGCAGCATCCTCCTTTCCTCTTTGGTGCAAAGGGAGCAAGCGCAGGCGAGAGCATCAAGCAAAGGCATCTATTTCGGTGCAACAAGACCAAGATCAGCCCCAACGGCTAGAAGGGAGTCATCGTGGAGCCCAAGCAGGCGTCATCACCAGAGCCTTTTGCAGGCAAGGACCAACTTTAGTCAGATAAGTGTACCCGCTGTTCCCCTTCAAAATGGCCAATTGTTGGCGCCCTTCCCGCTCAATATTTGGGAAGAGGCCCAGGGCCTTCGCCTATAAATAGGAGTAGCCACACTCAGAGTAGATGGGGGACGATCGGATAGGAAGAAGGTGGGCATTCGGAATCCAGAGAGAGATAGAGACCCGATCCTCAAGCTAGAGCGACGGAGCACCACCTAGCAGTTCATCACACCCACCAAGAACAGACCCTCGCGAGGCTGTTCTTCCCTGTACTGTTCCTCATCAGCCCAAGAGGCAATCCACCACACCACAAACTAGAGTAGGGTATTACACCACAACGGTGGCCCGAACTAGTATAAATCTCGTGTCTCTTGTGCTGTTCTTTCTAGTAGTTTAGGTCCCTGCGATTCGGCGAGGTACGAGACGGTGGAGGGTTGGATCTCCGCGCGCACCCCAGAGTTCGAACCTTAAGGGTCTGCCGGAACCCGAAATCCGACATTTGGCAAGCCAGGTAGGGGTGCGCCGGAATCTGCCTTTCGTCGCCTCGTTCTTCCCCGACCACCGCGACCATGCCTGACGCTCGTCGGGCCCGCACCGAGCGCCGAGCCGCCCTCGCCTCCCATGTCGCCCAGACGGCTCCCGTCGGCGGGCGCCCTCGTCGTTCCCCGTCACATGCCGTCAACACCGCCACCGGCCCGGCGGGGGACGGGCAGCAAGCATCGTCCCTGCGCTCCTCGGCGACCTCAGGGGAGGGGCCGCACGGCTTCCTCGACACCTGCTCCGTCGCGCCGGTTCGTCCGCTCGTCGCGGCCCTCCTGGGCGGCTCGCAGCACGTGCCCCGCGGCACTAATCAAGAGGCCGACGACATCGCCAAACGAGCCTCCAGGAGGTTACCCCAGGAGCCGGGCGTCTTTGAGGAACGGCTCTTCAAGCCCTCAGCCCTGCCGCCATTATCAAGCACAGCACAGCCTCGGGAGGAGCTCCCTCCGCCACCAGCCTCGGGAGCCCCAGCCTGTGGCCCGGCTCAGGAGCACGCCTGCTCCTAACAATGGAACCTCAAGAGGAGTGCCGGATCACGGAGCTCAAGAGTTACTTAACGCGTGGGACTTTGCCGGAGAAGGAGGAGGAGGCAGAGCGTGTGGCGCGGCAAGCCACGGCATACAGCATCATGGATGGAGAGCTCTACCGGAAACGACCGAACGACGTATCCCTGCGCTGCATCACTAGGGAACAGGGGAAGGAATTGCTGGCAGATATACATGGCGGGGATTGTGGGCACCATTCATCGTCACGGACCCTTGTCGGCAAGCGTGCCCGCAGCGTTTCTATTGGCCCACCGCGCCAATGACGCTATCGAACTCGTGAAGGCTTGCGAGGCTTGCCAATTCCACGCCAAGCAGATCCACCAGCCCGCAGGAGGCCTGCAAACCATCCCCCTCACTTGGCCATTCGCGGTATGGGGGCTGGACATTCTGGGCCCTTTTCCCCGGGTGTCAGGGGGCTATCGCTACCTCTACGACGTCATGGACAAATTCACCAAGTGGGCCGAGGTCGAGGTCGTCCGTGCCATCCCCGCTGGTTCTGCGGTCAAGTTCATCAAGGGCATCGTGAGCCGGTTCGGAGTGTCGAACCGCATCATCACCGACAACGGTTCGCAGTTCACCAGTAACCTTTTTAAAACGTACTGCGCTAACCTTGGGACGCAGATATGCTACGCTTCGGTGGCGCACCCCCGCAGCAATGGACAGGCCGAGCAGGCCAATGCAGAGGTCCTGAGAGGCCTCAAGACCAGGACGTTCAAGAAAAAACTGGAAGCCTGCGGCAGAGGCTGGTACGACGAGCTTCCGTCTGTGTTATGGTCCATCCGCACAACCGCAACCAAGCCAACCGGAAGACCCCTTCTTCCCGGTCTCACGGAGCCGGCGGTCCTCCTCACGAGGTCAAGCGTTGATCCGCGGGTCCCGGCGCTCGATGAAACGCTGCAGGGGCGCCATGCGAGGACGGCCCTTGTCTTTGGGGAGGAGCGCCGAGAAGCTTCGCCATGAGCGGCGAGGTACCAGCAGCACTCCGCGATACCACTCACCGCAACATCCGCCCCAGAACTCTCGAGGTAGGGGACCTCGTGCTCCGACGGGTCCTCTCCAGGGAGGGACTGCATAAGCTCTCTCCCATGTGGGAGGGCCCATTCAAGGTTGTTCATGTTTCCAGCCCAGGCTCCGTGCGGTTGGAGATTCAAGAGGGAGTACCTATACAGAACGCGTGGAACATCCAGCACCTCCGGAGGTTTTACCCCTAAAAGGCCCCGAGCCTGTGAAGAAGGCGAATGCCTGTGAAGTTCATCTTTTTGGAAAAGTCCCTGAGCCTGTAAAGAAGGCGAATGCCTGTGAAGTTCATCTTTTTGGAAAAGGCCCTGAGCCTGTGAAGAAGGCGAATGCCTGTGAAGTTCATCTTTTTGGAAAAGGTCCTGAGCCTGTGAAGAAGGCAATGCATGTGAAGCTCACCTCCTGGGAAAAGGCCCAGAGCCTGTGAAGAAGGCGAACGCCTGTGAAGCTGTCGCATTCTGGAAAGGCCCGGAGCCTGTGAAGAGGGCAAACGCCCGTGAAGCTTGCTTCCGGAAGAAAGGCCCGAGCTCGTGAAGAAGGCGAACGCTGTGAAGATCGCCGCCCGTGACACTCTCACGTAATAATGAGTTGGGGTTGTACACGCCCCGGAGTATCAGGAGTGCCGGCCTCTGGCCCTGGGGCTCCCTCCGACGCCCAGTGGCAGCACTTAGCTCTGCGCTGGTGAGAAGACGTCGTAGACTAGACTAGGTGCTGGACGCGGATTTTTCATTTGCTTTCTGCAGTTGACTGGTTATTCTCATTAGAAGTTTTTATCGAAACTATCGCCCCTTTTCTTTTGGTCCGTGGTTCTTCGATCTTTTTCACCCTCCTGCCTCGATTTCTCTTGCGCGGGGACTCGTGAGGCGGAAGCCTCGAGCCCCCATGAGCTGCTCCTGCCCCTATCGCTCAAGTTTTCACGGCCCTGGTCCAGCTGGGGCACCCTCCCGACCATGCCTCACGGGCAGCTACAACGCTAACACGGGCCGGGTCGGTCGCCCCCGCGGCCACGGCCGGGGTTCACTTGCGAATGGGCGCATGGCAGAAGGGAACAGTATCAGGATAACAAAAGCAGTACAATAATTAAACGGTGTTGCCCTAAACGCGCCCCCACGGGGCCACACATTGTTCCCTTTTTTACGCAGGAGAAAAGGAAGGAAAAGGACAGAAGCAGGTGAAGTACGCCCTGTGCCGGCTCTCTTGGAAGACCCGAGCCGCCTCCGGAGCTCAGTCGGACTCCATCTCGGGCTTCACCGGGGCGTGGCGGCGAGCGGACCCGCTGCCACCCCCCAAGAAGCCGCGGCGGCGTGGGGGCTGGCGCGCGCGCTGCTGGAAGAATCGCCACCAAGAAGAGCTGGTGAAGCGTGAGGAGTCGCGGCATCGCCAGCCCCTGCCCAGCTGCCCTCTCCGCCCGCGTCGGGGCTGAGTCCTCGGCCGCGGTCGTCGTCTTCAGGGCAGCACCCCATGCGGCGGCCGTCTTCCCCGAACACCCTCACGTAGAGGGTGGCATCGCCATCATACTTGAAGTGCAGGGAGCACCGGCGGCGGAGACCACGCGTGAGCGAACGCCTGCCACCAAGGGCCAGAACAGGTTCCTGCAGCGAGACCTCGGAGAAGCCCACGGCCCGGCTGCAGCAGCCATCCGCACTGGAGCCGAGGCCACTCAGGCGCCATCCGGGAGCTCACCTGTAAGGAAGCACGGAGCTGAAGCCGGATGCGGACGGCTCCTCCGCCTCACCATGAACTCCGGCAGCGCTTGGCAAGAGCATGGAGGCGCGCCTCGGGGCCGCGCGCGGGCACGCCCTCCGACCATGGCCAGCCGCCGTCACCATGCCGAGAGCCTCCCCACGATCGCTGGGACCGCCGTGGAGGCCACGGGTGCTTGTGAGGGCGACCTCGACCACGCTTAGGCGGAGGAGAGGAAGATTCGACCGGCGGCCCTTCCCTTCTCTGCGGCCGAGAACTTCCTTGGTGGAGCCATGAAGAAGAAGGAGAGACAAGAAAGGATAGATCGAAGGCGCGCGCGCCGTTCAGTTATTGTTCGGGCGAAGGCCAACCGTCGGCCTCCACGATCACCGTAATCATGACCAACTCGCATGCAGGACTTGTCGAATCCGGGTGGTTACCGAGGCATCGTGGGGAAGCAAGGCCACCCACGCCCAATCAACCGCCACACGGCGCCCATGGTCAGAGCTGTTAGGGCCCGCGACGCCAGACCCTTCGCCTCTCGCCTCGCCCAAGTTCGGGCGCGCCAGGGCCGGGGCTACTGTCGGCGTTCGGGAATGGGGTCCCAGACTTGCTCGCTGCTGCCTGCGGCGTGGCTCAAAGGAGGCCCAGGGCGACCCATCTTCATCAACGAACTCAAGACCTCGCGAGGGGCCAAGATTCATGGGCGGACGACCAAGAGCTTCTCGAGCACGGCCTCGTCAGTCAGGCTAATGAGGAGGCGGAGAGTTCAAGGCAGGTACCTCGCAAGGTGCCCATGACGCAAGCCATGACGACTAAGGGCGCCATCGGGCGCCGATCGAGCGCCAGCCAGCAGCGTCCTCCTTTCCTCTTTGGTGCAAAGGGAGCAAGCGCAGCGAGAGCATCAAGCAAATGCATCCGCTTTGATGCAACAAGACCAAGATCAGCCCCAACGGCCGGAAGGGAGTCATCGTGGAGCCCAAGCAGCGCCATCACCAGAGCCTTTGGCGGACAAGGACCAACTTTAGTCAGATAAGTGTACCCATTGTTCCCTTCAAATGGCTAATTGTTGGCGCCCTTCCCGCTCAATATTTGGGAAGAGGCCCAGGGCCTTCGCCTATAAATAGGAGTAGCCACACTCAGAGTAGAGGGGGGACGATCGGATAGGAAGAAGGTGGGCATTCGGAATCCAGAGAGAGAGATAGAGACCCGATCCTCAAGCTAGAGCGATGGAGCACCACCTAGCAGTTCATCACACCCACCAAGAACAGACCCTCATGAGGCTGTTCTTCCTATCTTGCTCCTCATCAGCCCAAGAGGCAATCCACCACACCACAAACTAGAGTAGGGTATTACACCACAACGGTGGCTCGAACTAGTATAAATCTCGTGTCTCTTGTCCTGTTCTTTCTAGTGGTTTAGGTCCCTGCGATTCGGCGAGGTACGAGACGGTGGAGGGTTGGATCTCCGTGCGCACCCCAGAGTTCGAACCTTGAGGGTCTACCGGAACCTGAAATCCGACACATGCATATGGCTCCTTGCATTGCTTACATTATACATCTTATATGTCATCAGCTTAGTTTAGATTTGCTTTGTGTGAATGCCACCTGTTTGGTTTCTATATCATACTCATTATTCCTAAATATTTGTCTTTTTAGAGATTTCAACAAGTGACTACATACGGAACAAAATGAGTGAATCTACACTCTAAAATATGTCTATATACATCTGTATGTGGTAGTCCATTTGAAATCTCTAAAAAGACAAATATTTAGGAATGGAGGGAGTATATGGGAATTATGCAATGCCATCCTGTTTAGCCAGTCATCGTATATGTGAATTGTATCGTGCCATATTTTTTTCCATAATGTATTCCATTTGTCAACAATGTTTATACATTCATCTACTCTTCCTGTGCATCAGCCATTTGAGTCGGTCATGGGAAAATCTGGAGTGAAAACAAGGTCTTCTGAGCAGTCAGTGCTACCTGTCGATGTAGATTTCTTGCTGGTTACAGATAGCTCCTCAGAGGAGGATTCAGAGAGATGACCAATGATTCCCCCTAGGTGCATGCTCTAACTTGGCTGGGTTATATTGCTCATATCATGCATATGGTGTCTTGCATTGCCATGCCATCTGCTTAGATTAGACATGCTTTGTGTGAATGCCTCCTGTTTGCTTTTTATATCAGATATGTGAATTATGCAATGCCATGTTTTTCAGCCAGTTATCATATATGTGAATTATGCACCACCATGGAGCCAGGCATCATATATGTGAATTATCTCATGCCATCTTTTTTTCATTACGTATTCCATTTGTTGACAATCTGTATATTGAACTACTCTTCATGTGTATCAGCCCTTTGAGCCGGTTATGGAAAAATCTGGAGGAAAACAAGGTCTTCAGAGCAGTGCAATGGTACTGTTGAAGCATATATCTCGATGGTTACAGGAGCTCCTTAGAGGAGGATTCAGAGATGATGACCAGTTCTATATCCCACCCGAGGTGTATGCTCTAAGTTGCAATGTTTATATTTCTCATATGATGCATATGGTGTCTTGCATTGCTTAGTTTAGACATCATATGCACAATATTGAATTCTATCTCGCTTAGTTTAGAGATCATACATGCGAAAGTGCCATCTGCTTAGTATATGAATCAATTATGTCAATTATATCATGCCATCCTGTATACTTAGACAACATGTATGTGAATTATTTCATCCCAACCTATTTTAGAAAGACATCATATAGTTTTGTCATGTCATCCTGTTTAGGTACTCATCATATGTTGAATTATGCCATTATATCCTGTTAAGTTATCCATCATATATCTGAAACTATGTCATGCTATCCTGTTTAGTTAGGCATCATATATGTGAAATGTGTCATGCTATCCTGTTTGGTTAGACAACATATATGTGAATTACCACATCTGTCTATCATACAATGTCTGTACGTTCAATTTCTTTTCTTGTTTATCAGCCATTTGAATTGGAGGGGGGTGATGGCAGTATCTAAGGGAGCAAAAACCCGTTCTTCACAAAAGACAGTGCTACCCGTCGATGCAGATAGAACCATGGTTGTACTGGCCCACAAACTAGCCCCACCACACATAATCGAGACTCTTCTAGATTGCACACTTACACCGTTGGGCGAGAACCAGCTACAACCCATCTAACCGCAACCCCAAAGGGATAGTAACCCACTTATAGTTGACAAAGCACCATGTCCACCACAGAGTACCCCCACACGAGCTGTTTGTAAAGCTACTGCAGTGCCCAAAGCACGAAGACCACCACAGCTAACCCAAACTCCACGTTTAAAGTAGAAGAGCAACTGTTCTCGTGTCGATTCCGTAGCTATGGTCCATACTCCTTTCTTTGTTGCATCACTGTATTTACTCATACCAACTACTTTCGAATTTGAAGGATCCAATTGAAACTCCAATGGCGTAACAGGTATGTTTTAAACCTATTTCTTTAACTGGATTGCTGCTCTAACTTCTTGCTCTATGTTGATTTCAGTTTAAGTTGTATAAACAGTTATGTTCTCATGTGATGCACATTACAAGTGCTGCCAATGCTGTGTAGTTTCTCACACTTATATTCTGTCTATGATGTTGTGTCTAAAAAATATATGAGTTGAGCTGTGTCTCTATCTTGATTAGGGAACATAAACTAGAATGATATGGACAATACAGTGACCATAGTACATAGATATATGTTTGTTTCATGTTGTTATCCTGTCCACCTTACTACTGAACGGTTTACCAAAATGAGTTTGGTATACTACAAGCTAAACATGTGATGTGTCTCGCTTGTTTCTCTTGTAGTATGCAAATGAGAATATTGGAGAAGAGCACCCCACTATGTAATGGTAGAGAAAGTAATGCAGATAAGGTTCAAGATAGTGAGACAACCTGTTGGTCTCCAAGAAAGGTGATAAAACGATCTTGTAGACAAAGTGAGAAACCCCATAGTCCTGCGTTGATGTAGTGTTCGAGTTCTCGGCGATCACCGGCACAAGCTCTTCGAACTCGCTGCTGAATCACTTGCTTCTTCAGTCTCAGCTACAAGTGAAAGGCATCGATCACCGTGCTTTGCGGCAAGAAGTCGAAGGACTGAGGAAGTCCCTGCAGAATAAAGATGTGTACTTTCTTGTGCAACAGCAAGCGCTGGAGGATTTAAGCGCCAAACAAGAGAAAGTTAATAAGCTTGCTAAGCATCTTGCTAGCATTATGGGTACCCAGGATATTTTTTCTTGAACTCTTCTGAAGTGGTTTCAGTTCTAGACTTGTTTTGCTGCGGCGTTTATATGCTGATGTGTTCCCTATATTTGCACTGGTGGTGAACTTTGATGCCCAGTGGATGTAATATGTGTAATAGCCGTGATAGCCTAGCATAAGTTGCTTGCTTATTTATTTCCTTGTTGTCTTGTTTATTTGTTTGCTTGTAGTCAATGGAGTTCTTTTTCTGCGGTTTGCTAGTGGCTGCAATAACCTATTTTTTAAAACTAGGCCACAATAACCATGGGCTAATATTTACTGTAGTGACGGTGGGCCTCCTACGGTCCGTAGAAACAGTGGGCCTTCTACGGGCCATAGCAACAGTAGGCCTTCTACGGGCCGTAGAAACATTGGGCCTTCTACGGGCCGTAGAAACAAATGGGCCTTCTACGGGTCGTATCATCAATGGGCTTTATACGGGCCGTATGATCGATTGGCCAAACATGGGCCAATCACAGGCCGCATTATGGCCATAAACGGGCTAGAGTTGGAATCGTCCGTTCATGGGCCGACCATAACTGGCCATCATTAATAGGCTGTATTTGATGACGCTATGAAAACGGCCCAATGTATTAACGGACCACAAACGGGCCGATCAGAACCACGAGCTGAATTTGGCCCACAAGCAGAAAATGACAGTAACGGGCCGTAAGTAAACGAATGCTCGAAATGAGCCCAAGAATAAATGGGCTCTGAGAAGGCCGAAAGATAACATGGGCTGGAAACGGCCCAACTAAATAACGGGCCCTTAATGGGTATAAAGTGATACACTGTTCATTACGGGCCGCCACCACGGCCGTTAATGGGTCTAAAGTGATACACTGTTCATTGCGGGCCAGTTTCACCACGGGTCGTTAATAGGCCAAGAGTTACATAGGGCCTCATATGGGCCGAAAGACGTCATGGGCCATACATGGGCCAGAAGTGAAAATGGGCTGGAATCATATTGGATGGCCCAGATGACGCTACTGGGCCTAATTTGGATAGGGCGTAACGGGCCTTGGGTTAGCGGGCTGTAAATGGGCTATATGCGAACAGGCCGTTAACAGGTTTTCCATGGGTCGACCCGTCACCTTTTGACCAAGTCAAACGGGCCGGCCTTTTCACAAGAATGGGCCTCTATTGGGCCGTGCCACGTGTCGACGTATCATAGGCGCCTTCTGTCCAATGAGTGGATGACATCTATCCCAACAATGAGCCGACACGTGTTTCCTCCAGCCAATGATGATTTTACATGTGGAAAATCCCCATTGGTCGGGGCTGTTAACGGGTTATCGGATCCAAAACCCGACCCGATAGGTTAACGGCGTTCCGTTATGGTGGATGCCACGTGTCGGTCACCCTTGACGAAAGCACTTTTGTGACGCGCGATTTATCGTCATGGAAGTGGACACTTCCGTGATGATAATTTTGGTAATGTCATGGAACACTTCTCTGACGAAGACAGTATGACTATCTTGATTCTGTCATAAATTTGTCATGGATATACATGCATGACAAAAAACGCGACCTACTGTGACAAACACGTATCATCACGGAAGTGTATATTTTTTGTAGTGGAATTATTACAGGTTATAGGATGGTAATTGATTTCCGCAAATTAAATAAAGCTACTAAGAAAGATTATTACCCATTACCTTTTATTGGTCAAATGCTAGAAAGATTATGCAAACATACACATTATTGCTTTCTAGATGGTTATTCTGGTTTCTCTCAAATACCTGTGTCGGCTAAAGATCAATCAAAGACTACTTTTACATGCCCTTTTGGTACTTTTGCTTATAGACGTATGCCTTTTGGTTTATGTAATGCACCTGCTACCTTTCAAAGATGCATGATGGCTATATTCTCTGACTTTTGTGAAAAGATTTGTGAGGTTTTCATGGAAGAATTTTCCATCTATGGATCCTCTTTTGATGATTGCTTGAGCAATCTTGACCGAGTTTTGCAGAGATGTGAAGAAACTAATCTTGTCTTGAATTGGGAAAAGTGCCACTTTATGGTTAATGAAGGCATTGTCTTGGGGCATAAAGTTTCTGAAAGAGGTATTGAAGTTGATAAAGCCAAGGTTGATGCTAATGAAAAGATGCCATGTCCCAAGGACATCAAAGGTATAAGAAGTTTCCTTGGTCACGCAAGATTTTATAGGAGGTTCATTAAGGACTTCTCAAAAATTTATCGGCCTCTGACCAACTTATTACAAAAAGATATACCATTTGTCTTTGATGATGATTGTGTAGAAGCATTTGAAATACTTAAGAAAGCATTAATCTTTGCACCTATTGTTCAGCCACCTGATTAGAATTTACCCTTTGAAATTATGTGCGATGCTAGTGATTATGCTGTAGGTGCTGTTCTAGGGCAAAGAATTGATAAGAAATTAAATGTTGTCCATTATGCTAGTAAGACTCTAGACAATGCTCAAAGAAACTATGCTACTACTGAAAAAGAATTCTTAGCAGTTGTATTTGCATGTGATAAGTTCAGACCTTATATTGTTGATTCTAAAGTAACTATTCACACTGATCATGCTGCTATTAAATACCTGATGGAAAAGAAAGATGCTAAACCTAGACTTATTAGATGGGTTCTCTTGCTACAAGAATTTTATTTGCATATTGTTGATAGAAAGGGAGCTGAGAACCCCGTTGCGGACAACTTGTCTAGGTTAGAAAATGTTCTTGATGACCCACTACCTATTGATGATAGCTTTCCTGATGAGCAATTAAATGTCATAAATGCTTCTCGTAGTACTCCATGGTATGCTGATTATGCCAATTACATTGTTGCTAAATTTATACCACCTAGTTTCACATACCAACAAAAGAAAAAAAATTCTATGATTTGAGACTTTACTTTTGGGATGGCCCACATATTTATAAAGAAGGAGTAGATGGTGTTATTAGACGTTGTGTACCTGAGCATGAACAGGAACAGATCCTACGCAAGTGTCACTCCGAAGCCTATGGAGGACACCACGCTGGAGATAGAACTGCACATAAGGTATTGCAATCTGGTTTTTATTGGCCTACTCTCTTCAAGGATGACCGTAAGTTTGTCTTATCTTGTGATGAATGTCAAAGAATTGGTAATATTAGTAGACGTCAAGAAATGCCTATGAATTATTCACTTGTTATTGAACCATTTGACGTTTGGGGCTTTGATTATATGGGACCTTTTCCTGCCTCTAATGGATATACACATATTTTAGTTGTTGTTGATTACGTTACTAAGTGGGTAGAAGCTATTCCAACTAGTAGTGCTGATCATAACACCTCTATTAAAATGCTTAAAGAAGTTATTTTTTTGAGGTTTGGAGTCCCTAGATATTTAATGACTGATGGTGGTTCACACTTTATTCATGGTACTTTCCGTAAAATGCTTGCTAAATATGATGTTAATCATAGAATTGCATCTCCATATCACCCACAGTCTAGTGTTCAAGTAGAATTGAGTAATAGAGAGCTCAAATTAATTTTGCAAAAGACTGTCAATAGGTCTAGGAAGAATTGGTCCAAGAAACTTGATGATGCATTATGGGCCTATAGAACTGCATATAAAAATCCTATGGGTATGTCTCCGTATAAAATGGTTTATGGAAAAGCATGTCACTTACCTCTCGAACTAGAACATAAGGCTTATTGGGCTATTAAATAGCTCAACTATGATTTCAAACTTGCCGGAGAGAAGAGGTTATTTGATATTAGCTCACCCGATGAATGGAGAACCCAAGCTTATGAAAATGCCAAGTTGTTTAAAGAAAAAGTTAAAAGATGGCATGACAAAAGGATATAAAAGCGTGAGTTTAATGTAGGTGATTGTGTATTGCTATAAAACTCTCGTTTAAGATTTTTTGCAGGAAAACTTCTCTCTAAATGGGAAGCCCCCTACGTTATCGAGGAGGTCTATCGTTTCGGTGCCATAAAAATCAACAACTTCGAAGGCACAAATACGAAGGTGGTAAACGGTCAAAGAATCAAACACTATATCTCAGTTAATCCTATAAATGTTGAAACCAATGTTATTGAAACCGTAACCCCGGAGGAATACATAAGGGACACTTTTCGGAATGTTTCAGACTCCGAAAAGGAGTAGGTATGTGGTACGGTAAGTAACCGACTCCAAAACAATTTTTAAGGCAATATTTCTCCGTTTTGGAATATTTAGAAAAATAGAAAAATAAGTAGCAGTCCGGGAAGGACACGAGGGCCCCATGAGGGTGGAGGGCGCGCCCTACCCCCTGGGCGCGCCCCCTACCTCGTGGGCACCTCGTGTGCCTTCCGGACTCCGTTTTCTTGCACGATACATAATTTGGTCGGTAAAAATTCATTATATATTCTCCCGAAGGTTTTGACTCCCGTATCACGCAATTATCCTCTGTTCTTGTTTCGAGTTGTTTTCTGTCAGGGTTGTCAAGGCCAGGCATCATGTCGTCCCCCTCCTCCAACAATGGTGACAAAGATGCTTGGCTAATGAAGATAGAGCTGAAGAGGGAAGAACCCATGGAGATCAACAAGGATCAAGGGATCAAGAAGGCCACGGAGGACCAAGATCCGGCAGCAGAAGACACCCTTCAACTTGATCACAACTTTCTCACCCCAACTAAAATCGAAGCTTTCAAGATGATTGAGTTAGCTCGTATTCAAAACAAGTATCTCACAAGTGAAAATATTTTGTTGAAGGAGCATATCGTTGCACTCAAGGGCATTATTCGCAAGTTGGAGGACCTCTTACGCTCGATGTGCGACTATCCAACACCTCCACCTTCTTCACCAACAAAGAAGGAGACATAATCACATGGGTATGGGCACTCCCCTTGGCAACTGCCAAGCTTGGGGGAGTTGCCACGGTATCGTATCACAACCACATCTCCTATCTTTACCGTTTTTCTTAGTTCGATCCTATTAGTAGTATCTTGATCTAGTAGAATAAAGTTTATGGCATGATCTAGTTTTGAATTTTGCTTTATGATCTCTCTTTGTAATCGAGTCCGTGAGCTATATAATAAAGATTAGTGTTGAGTTAAGGGTTTGATTATTTTGCCATGATCTTGAGTGAATAAAAGAAAGAAAAAGAACAAAAAGAAACAAAGAGTTCATATTGATCTTATTGAGAGTAATGACTTCACATATAAGAGTATGATGATTAAAAGTTGTTGGGAGTTGGCAAACATAGCTTTGGTCATCGTTGCAATTAATATGAAGTAATAAGGAAAGAGAGGTTTCACATATAGATATACTATTATTGACATCTTTTATGATTGTGAGCACTCATTAAAATATGACATGCTAAAGAGTTGATGTTGGACAAGGAAGACAATGTAATGAGTTATGTTTTCTTATATCTGAGATAAAGTATGTTTTCATGGATCTCCCAACATGTTGAGCTTGCCTTTCCCCCTCATGCTAGCCAAATTCTCAGCACCAAGTAGAGATACTACTTGTGCTTCCAAAACCCTGAAACCAGTTTTGCCATGAGAGTCCACCATATCTACCTATGGATTGAGTAAGATCCTTCAAGTAAGTTGTCATTAGTGCAAAGCAACAAAAATTGCTCTCTAAATATGTATGATTGATTGGTGTGGGAGAAATAAGCTTTATACGATCTTGTGATGTGGAAGAAATAAAAGTGACGGACTGCATAATAAAGGTTCATATCACAAGGGGCAATATAAAGTGACGTTCTTTCGCATTAAGCTTTTGTGCATCCAACCCTAAAGCGCATGGCAACCTCTGCTTCCCTCTGCGAAGGGCCTATCTTTTACCATTATCTTCTACCTTATGCAAGAGTCATGGTGATCTTCACCTTTCCTTTTTACATTCTATCCTTTCGCAAGAACAGTGTGTTGGAAAGATCCTGATTGATATATCTAATTAGATGTAGGAGGCATGAGTTATTATTGTTGACATTACCATTGAGGTAAAAGGTTGGGAGGCGAAATTATAAGCCCCTATCTTTCTCTGTGTCCGATTAAAACTCCGTAACCACAAGTATCGCGTGAGTGTTAGCAATTGTGAAGGACTAAATGATAGTTGAGTATGTGGACTTGCTATTAAGCTCTGACATAGACTCTTTCTGATGTTATAATAAATTGCAATTGCTTCAATGACAGAGACTATAGTTTGTTTGTCCTCAATAAAGTTTATGATTCGTACTCCGCATTGTGCATTAATTATTACTTAAACATAAGAAATCATATGACAATATCTATATATGTTGCTGTTATGAGAATAATCATGATGCCTTCATGTCCATATTTTCTTTTTATCGACGCCTCTACCTCTAAACATGGGGACATATTTATCGTTATCGGCTTTCGCTTGAGGACAAGCGAGGTCTAAGCTTGGGGGAGTTGATACATCCATTTTGCATCATGCTTTTATATTGATATTTATTGCATTATGGGCTGTTATTACACGTTATGTCACAATACTTATGCCTATTCTCTCTTATTTTACAAGGTTTACATAAGGAGGGAGAATGTCGGCAGCTGGAATTCTGGGCTGGAAAAGCAGCAAATATTAGAGACCTATTCTGCACAACTCCAAAAGTCATGAAACTCCACGAAAGTCATTTTGGGAAGTAATAAGAAATATCCAGCGGAAGAAGTTCACTAGAGGGGGCCCCACCTGGCCACGAGGGTAGGGGGCGCGCCCTACCCCCCTGGGCGCGCCCCCCTACATCGTGGGCCCCCTGGTGGCCCTCCGATGCCCATCTTCTGCTATATGAGGTCTTTCGTCGAGAAAAAAAAATCAGAAGCAACCTTTCGGGACGAAACTCCGCCACCACGAGGCGGAACCTTAGCGGAACCAATCTAGGGCTCCGGCAGAGCTATTCTGCTGGGGACACTTCCCTCCGGGAGGGGGAAATCATCGTCATCGTCATCACCAACACTCCTCTCATCGGGAGAGGGCAATCTCCATCAACACCTTCACCAGCACCATCTCCTCTCAAAACCCTAGTTCATCTCTTGTATCCAATTCTTGTCTCCAAGTCCGGGATTGGTACTAGTAGGTTGCTAGTAGTGTTGATTACTCCTTGTAGTTGATGCTAGTTGGTTTATTTGGTGGAAGATCATATGTTCAGATCCTATATGCATATTAATACCCCTCTGATTATGAACATGAATATGCTTTGTGAGTAGTTACGTTTGTTCCCGAGGACATGGGAGAAGTCTTGCTATTAGTAGTCATGTGAATTTGGTATTCGTTCGATATTTTGATGAGATGTATGTTGTCTAGCCTCTAGTGGTGTTATGTGAACGTCGACTACATAACACTTCACCATTATTTGGGCCTAGAGGAAGGCATTGGGAAGTAATAAGTAGATGATGGGTTGCTAGAGTGATGTGCTTAAACCCTAGTTTATGCGTTGCTTCGTAAGGGCTGATTTGGATCCATATGTTTCATGCTATGGTTAGGTTTACCTTAATACTTTTGTTGTAGCTGCGGATGCTTGCAATAGAGGTTAATCATAAGTGGGATGTTTGTTCAAGTAAGAACAGCACCCAAGCACCCGTCCACCCACATGTCAAATTATAAAAGTACCAAACGCGAATCACATGAACGTGATGAAAACTAGCTTGACGATATTCCCATGTGTCCTCAGGAGCGCTTTTCCTATTATAAGAGTTTGTCCAGGCTTGTCCTTTGCTACAAAAAGGATTGGGCCACCTTGCTGCACTTTATTTACTTTTGTTACTTGTTGCTCGTTACAAATTATCCTATCACAAAACTATCTGTTACCACTTATTTCATACTTGCAGAAAATACCTTGCTGAAAACCGCTTATCATTTCCTTCTGCTCCTCGTTGGGTTCGACACTCTTACTTATCGAAAGGACTACGATAGATCCCCTATACTTGTGGGTCATCATTCCTCCTCATCACAAAC
The DNA here is from genome assembly GCA_021605205.1 of Aegilops longissima. Taxonomy (NCBI): domain Eukaryota; kingdom Viridiplantae; phylum Streptophyta; class Magnoliopsida; order Poales; family Poaceae; genus Aegilops; species Aegilops longissima. Next base: position 593,581,188 of record CM038677.1, read on the forward strand.
AATTCATCCGAGTGAACCGTATGTTGTATGTTGCACACGCCTTCATCTGGCTGCCCGTTTCTTTTGTTCCGCCTCATCGCAAACAGTTCATTGAACTGAACCGTATGCCGTGCATCGCACATGAAACTAAACTCCGAATCGTGTTTGATGGCTCCTCCATCGCAAATGTTTTGCACCTTTTTTGACGGTTCTTTTACACCACCATTTGGGATTATTGCATCGCACACAGTTTCATCGAAGGGTCTCTAATCGTAGTGTCGTGTTAGCAGCATCCTGCAGTAGTGGGGGGAGTTTTGTTTGAAGTTATATTTTGATTTGATTTGAGCATGGAACTGGGCATCCCGGATACTAGCCACTTTCTCGTGAATGACAAGTGAATCAACACTCATCGTGAGAATAACCCACCTAGCATGGAAGATACTAACAACCCCCAGTCGCCACATGAGCGATTCGGGCATACAAAACGGATTGTTATTTGAAGGTTTAGAGTTCAGCACATGCAAATTTACTTGGAACGGCAGGTAAATACCGCATATAGGTAGGTATGGTGGACTCATATGGAACAACTTTGGTTTATGGAAGTGGATGCACAAGCAGTATTCCTTCTTAGTACAAGTGAAGGCTAGCAAAAGATTGAGGAGCAACCAACTACAGAGCGACAACAGTCATAAACATGCATTGAGATTAACCAACATTGAGCACAAGCATGAGTAGGATATAAATCATCGTGAACATAAATATCATGGAGGCTTTGTTGATTTTGTTTCAATTACATGCGTGAACATGTGCCAAGTCAAGCCACTCAAATCATTCAGAGGAGGATACCATCCTATCATACTACATCACAACAGTTTTAAAAGCATGTTGGCACGCAAAGGTAAACCATTATAAACTCCTAGCTAATTAAGCATGGCATGAGTAACTCTAATCTCTAATTGTCATTGCAAACATGTTTCATTCATAATGGGCCGAATCAAGAACGATGAACTAATCATATTTACAAAAACAAAATAGATCGAGTTCGTACCAACTTTTCTCCATCTCAATCATTTCATCATATGTCGTCATTATTGCCTTTCACTTGCACGACCGAACGGGGTGGGTAATAATAAGAGTGCACGTGCATTGGACTAAGCTGGAATCTGCAAACATTTATTCAAAGGAGAAGACAAGGTAATATGGGCTCTCTATTAGATCAACAGTAATGCATATGAGATCCACTCAACAATTTCATCATTGTCTTCTCCTCTCGACCCAAATAAAGGAAAAAGAATTTCAAAGAAACACACTGAAATATTTTTGGAGTTTTTGTTTTTCTGAAGAAAGTAAAACAAGAACGAGAAAAACTATTTACATAGGAAAGCTCCCAACAAACAAAAGAAGAACGAGAAATCTTTTTGGGTTTTCTTTTAATAGCACTACTAAATAAACATGGAAAGGAAACTAAAAAGAAGCTACAACTATTTTTTTTTTGGTTTTACTTAAAGTTTTTCAAACACACAAGAAGAAAGCGAGAAAAAGAAAATAAACTAGCATGGATAATACAATGAAAAAGTATGAACACCGACAACTAGAATAAGTGTGTGAACATGAATGTAATGTCGGTGAGAAATACGTAGTCCCCCACGCGTAGGCTTTTGACCTAAGTTGGTCTAAGGCCATGGCTGGCCTGACGGATACCCAAAGTTGTACTCCGGGTTGTACTGGGATGCAGCAGCTACTGCCTAAAGGGCTGCAGCATGGAGGCGAGCGGCCTCCACTTCTCTCTCATACTCGTTTGCCTCCTCTTTGGTTATAAAATATCTCCCTCTTACCTGAAAGTTAAATAAGGCAGGAGCAGGAAGAGTGATATGGACAACATGCTGCTAGTCAAAGATTAGTCGGTACAGGAGGGACGGTTCGTTCCTCACAAGAAACTAATAGCGTACCAAAGCATTATAATCAAGAAAAGCAGGTGGTAACCCATTGTCATTTCCCTTTATGGGCACCCCAAGATAATTAGCTAAGCGGGTGGCATAAATTCCACCAAAGAAATCTCCATCTTTAGCATTAAGGTGTAATCTCCTCGCAATGATAGCCCCTAAATTATATCGCTTATCACCCAACACCGCACACTTGAGGACACTAAGATCCGATGCACAAAGGTGGCTATGATCATGTTTACCATTAATGCATCTACCTATGAAGAGAGCAAAATAATGTATGGCAGGAAAGTGAATGCTCCCCATGGAAGCTTGTGTAATATTTCTAGTTTCTCCCACAGTGATGCTAGCAAGGAAATCATTGTATTCAGTTTTTCAAGGATACTAAGAATACCCCATTGTGGGATTTTTCATGCATCACTAAAATCTTCAAGGTCCATGGTATAAGATTTATCATAAAGATCAAACAAAACAGTATGGGTATTGCGCTGAGATGTAAACTTAAACCTTCTCACAAATGAATCAGTGAGTTGATAGTATTGACGACACTTATCTGATACGAAGTCCTCAAGATCAGCATTCCGTACATACGCATCAAATTCCTCTTTGAAACCTACATGAACCATGAATTGATCCAACGGCCATTTGCAAGGTCGTACTTGAGCTTCCCTTGATGGTTCAAGATCTGACTCACGTATCGCGAGCCTTGGGGGTTGCTTCCTTGAGGAACCACCTTGGTAAATTTTCCTAAATATTTTTCTTCCTCAGGAAAATTTCTGAATTTTTTAGTAACTCAAAATAAAAGTGAACCAAACTCAACAAAATTAATAGTAACTACTCCTACAAGTGTCTAGAGGCTATATCATGCATCAAAACTACTTTGGACCATATAAATTTGACATGCAAGATCAAGAACAGGGTCACCACAACAGCGAAAACTTGCAATAATTAAAGCACTAGAACAAAAACTAATTGGACCATTGGAGGAGTCACATACCGAAGAACAATCCTCCAAAATAGTTTTCTAAATGGACCTTTGCACAAGGAGATCGAAAATGGCAGCAAGATGAGCTAGAACACGGGTTTGAGCAATAGGATGATTTTTTCTGGAGGAAGACGAAATGGATGGGTGCTGGAATAAGTGAGGGGGGCGTATATGGGACCCACAAGGCAGGGGCGCGCCCTCCACCCTTGTGGTCCACGGGTGAAGCCCCCTGGTGTGTTCTCAGTGCCAAAAATTCTTAAATATTCTATAAAAAATCATACTAAATTTTCAAGGCATTTGGAGAACTTTTATTTTTGGGACATTTTTATTGCATGGATAATTCAGAAAACAAACACAAAAAATACTTTTTTTGCTTTATTTAATCTAAATAATAGAAGGTAAAAAGTGGGTACAGAAAGTTATGCTTTCTAAATTCATCCATCTCATGCCCATAAAAAGGAATCCATTAACAAGGTTGATCAAGTCTTATTAACAAACTTCTTCCGAATGACATGAAACCGGACAACTTTCGAATAACACTTAGATTACCTCAATGGGGATATGCACGTCCCCAACAATAAGAATACCATACTTCTTTTTGACAGTAGGGAGAGGGAATTCAAAACCTCCAATAGTAATAGTTGAAAAATTTCCAATATAATTGATACTATGAACTTAAGGTTGTTTCTTCCGAAAGTGTACCATATGCTCACTACCATTAACATGAAAAGTGACATTGCCCTTGTTGCAATCAATAACATCCCCTGCAGTATTAAAAAGTGTTCTACCAAGGATAATCGACATACTGTCGTCCTCGGGAATATCAAGAATAACAAAGTCCGTTAAGATAGTAACATTTGCAACCACAACAGGCACATCCTCACAAATACCTATGGGTATAGCGGTTGATTTATCAGCCATTTGCAAAGAGATTTCAGTAGGTGTCAACTTATTCAATTCAAGTCTACGATATAAAGAGAAAGGCATAACACTAACACCGGCTCCAAGATCACATAAAGTTGTTTTAACATAGTTTCTTTTAATGGAGCATGGTATAGTTGGTACTCCTGGATCTCCAAGTTTCTTTGGTATTCCACCCTTAAAAGTATAATTAGCAAGCATGGTGGAAAATTCAGCTTCCAGTATCTTTCTTTTATTAGTAAAAATATCCTTCATATACTTACCATAAGGAGACATTTTCAAAATATCAGTCAAGCACATATGCAAAAAGACATGTCTAAGCATTTCAACAAAGCACTCAAAATCCTCCTCATCATTTTTCTTGGATGGTTTAGGAGGAAAGGGAATGGGTTTCTGAACCCATGGTTCTCTTTATTTACCATGTTTCCTAGCAATGAAGTCTCCCTTATCATAATGTTGATTCATTGATTGTGGGTTATCAAGATCAACAGCAGGTTCTACCTCCACATCAATATCATTACTAGGTTGAGCACCAACATGAACATCATCATTAACATTAGCACTAGGTTCATGCTCATTACCAGATTGTGTCTCAGCATCAGAAATAGAAATATCATTGGGATTCTCAGAAGTGTCTATAACAGGTTCACCAGAAGCATGCAAAGTCCTATCAGTTTTCCTCTTCTTTTTATTAGAAGGACTAGGTGCATCAGTTTTAATTCTCTGAGAATCTTTCTCAATTCTGTTAGGATGGCCCTCAGGATACAAAGGTTCCTGGGTCATTTTACCACCTCTAGTCATAACTCTAACATCATTATCATTGTTCTTACTATTCAACTTGTTGAGGAAATCATCATGTGCCTTAAGTACATGTTCTACTTGACTTTTCACCATGGAAGCATGCTTACTAATAATCTTAAGATCACTAACAGTTCTACTCATATAATCACCCAAGCAGTCAAGCATGTAAGCATTACATTTCAATTGTCTACTAACATAAGCATTGAAATTTTCTAGTTTAACAATAAAATTGTCAAACTCATCCAAGCATTGACTAGCAGACTTATTATGAGGAATATCATCTTCATCAAATCTACAGAGATAATTTACCTCTACTACCTGTGTCAGGTTATCAAGACCATGTATTTGTTCAATAGGCTGTAAATTCTTAACATCTTCAGCTTTAATACCTTTTTCTTTTATAGATTTCTTTGCCTCTTGCATATCTTCGGGACTGAGAAATAGAATACCTCTTTTCTTTGGAGTTGGCTTAGGAGTTGGTTCAAGAAGTGTCCAATCATTATCATTACTCGGTATATTATTCAATAGCAATTCAGCTTGCTCAACAGTTCGTTCCCTGAAAACACAACCAGCACAACTATCTAGGTGGTCCCTAGAAGCATCGATTAGTCCATTATAAAAGATATCAAGTATTTCATTTTTCTTGAGAGGATGATCAGGCAAAGCATTAAGTAATTGGAGAAGCCTCCCCCAAGCTTGTGGGAGACACTCTTCTTCAATTTGCACAAATTAAATATTTCCTTTAAAGCAGTTTGTTTCTTATGAGTAGGGAAATATTTTTCAGAGAAGTAGTAAATTATATCATGGGGACTACGCACACAACCAGGAGCAAGAGAATTAAACCATAACTTAGCATCACCCTTTAATGAGAAAGGAAACAATTTAAGAATATAGTAAAAGCGATTTTTTCCTCAAGAGCAAATAGGGTGGCTATATCATTCAATTTAGTAAGATGTGCCACAACAGTTTTAGATTCATAACCATGGAAAGGATCAGATTCAACCAAAGTAATTAACTCAAGATCGACAAAGATTTCATAATCCTTATCAGTAACAATGATAGGTGAAGTAGCAAACTTAGGATCATATTGCATTCTAGCATTCAAAGATTTTTCTTTCCACTTGCATAATAATTTCTTAAGATCATCTATATCTTTACAAGCAAGAAAGTCCCTAGCTACCTCTCCATCCATAACATAACCCTCAGGCATAACATGAAGTTCATATCTAGGAGAGCTAGTCTTGTCAGGTGTTTTAAAGTTTTCAGTTTCAATAATTTCATCAGTTTCAGAAATATCATCATCTTCAGCATAATCAATAGTTCTAACTCTAGCAAGATGTTCGTCAAGTAATTCACCTAGTGGCATAGTTTTATCAAGCAAAGTAGTACACCATAAGCATCATTCATAGTAGAAGTAGCATCATCAATAACATGCGAGATTGGTTGCTGTGGTCTCATTGTGCACTATGGGACCAGGCATTGTGGCTATGCTGGGGTAGAGGCTGTGTTGAACAGGGTTGAGGCTAGCGTGCCCTTTTTATAGAAAAAGGAAACGAAGCCTTCCTTCGCACGCTTGCGAATGAGACACAATAGGCACCGGTAACTGGCGCGTGATTGACGGTTAGGTTGATAGGTTGGGCACCGACTGCCAAAGGTGTCGGGGTCACTGTGTGGCTATCTCGCACGGGAAGCTGACTGGGGTTTTGGTTAGGGTCTGGTGGGTTGGTTTGTCTAAGTTTAACGACCTGGCTGGGATAGGATTAGCCAATGGTCAGCCTAGCTCTGATACCAAGTCTGTGGCGACCGATTCTCCGGGTACTAATTCCCAGAATGGCCCTTGTGCTCATCAGCCCCAGGATAACTGTTAGCTGATGAGGCACCAACTTGATATAGAAAATTCCAAGCAAATACAAAATATGTAGTACAAGACCATTCTGGTCTGTGAGTACAACAAATGGTTTCTAGTGGTTGATGACGGAAGCGGGTTGAAAATCATCAGTGTCTATGGGACTCCATTTCCCACGGGAACAGCTGACCAGGTTAACTTCTATCTTCGCGAGGCTGCTATCACCGTTGCTTAGGTCCCGGGGTTGTCATCACGTCGCTCCTCTCCGCGCAAGAAATCTGGCCAAGACAATAGCCAGGGACAAGCCAGTGAGTACTTTGAATGTACTCGCAAACATTATGAACACAGGGATAATATCGCAATGATGTGCTAAAAATATTTTATACTCATGACGTCCGTCACAACAATATATAAATATAACTCTGATACGTATAAGCATGTTATATATGAATATGTAATATCAAAGAAGTATTAAAAGATATAATGAAATAAATAACAAGCATGCCACAATCAAGGCCCGAGTGACACCACATAAAGGGCTTTAAAAGAAATGCCACGATCAAGGCGTCGAGCGACACCACATAAAGGGCTTTAAAAGAAATGCCACGGTCAAGGCCCGAGCGACACCACATACAGGGCTTTAAAAGAAATGCCACGATCGGGGCCCGAGCGACACCACATAAAGGGCTTTAAAAGAAATGCCACGATCAAGGCCCGAGCGACACCACATACAGGGCTTTAAAAGAAATGCAACGATCCAGGCGTCCGAGCGACACCACATAAAGGGCTTTAAAAGAAATGCCACAATCAAGGCGTCCGAGCGACACCACATAAAGGGCTGTAAAAGAAACAATCATAGTGAATATCCCGGAGGTAGAACCATCCCAGAGATACTCGATGATAACAATAATATTCATGGGTTAGTTAACAATAATAATAATCATAATTATCACAATTCACAAGTAGTAATTCCAATTCTGGTTTAACAGTTTCACCTCCGAAGACCGACACTAAGACCAACACTTGACCCATCCCAGACTGAAATCCTTAACCATGGACACGGCTATTCGAATAGGTTTAATCTCTGCAGAGGGTGTACTCTTTACCCACGAGTAACGGATTTCATTAGTCCATCGGGACTAATTCCGTCTATGGTCTTTTTGTTGAAACACACCTAACTTGCACACACCAGCTTATCTCACACGTGTCTGGAATCACCCACGACACCTGTTAAGCAAACTCTAAGTGGGGAGGCTACAACCTCACGTAGCATGCGATCAAATTTATATCGCGCGCTCTAAGGGGTGGCCTCCCCTCTCGGTCTCAATCGGAAACACCCATGCCCCCGGACCAGGTGGCTCGCCTACCAGCTACAACCGTATCTTCCACCTGGCCTCTCTCATGCGGTGTGTGCTAGAAAGAGGTTGACAACTTATCGAACTGTACTCTACTTGTTGTAGAGACGAGTGGTAGTACGAAACAAGTATGGGGGTTACTGGAACAAGACTCGATCTACGGTCGACTCAGGAGGTTTAAGTATTCCCTGCATGATTAGCATAACGAATATATTTCAACCAACAGAGTCACTGCTCATATTACCATACCATGCCATACCAGACATAACCGTCCCGGCGGAGACCGGCGTCAAACTCATGCCTACCCAAGGCAGAGGTTTTCCCGGGTTCCTGTCGGTATGCATGCAAGGCACATGAGGATGATTATCATCACAAGTGGGTTCATTTCCAACAGCATGGAAATCACTAACATGCACCCATGCATATGATCATATCACATGAAATAACAAGTTTCTCCAAAGTGAGGTGATGTTATAAACGTGTCATCAAACACACAAAAATATTTATGCCGGGTTCGAATGCTTGCCTTCAGTCATGGGAAGGCAGGGTGCATTTCAAACTCTTGAAATACTCCTCCTCTCTTCAAAAATCCTATTTTAGAAATATAAATGAATTAACACAAAAATAAAAACAGCACAAAAAGTTGTTCTGATTTTTTTTTTCAAATAAATCTTAAAATAAACTAGACAATATTTGAGAGAGGTAGGAAAAGAATTAATTCATTTGGAGTTATATTTAAAAAGATACAGAGGTCAAAGTTTGGTCAAAATCATTATATAAAATAAAATGTAAAAGAAAACGCTTCAAATAAAAACGTACACGTCGAAAAGCGCATTGAAGTGCGCTTCCACTTAACCCACGTGGATGGGGCGGGTCACCGACAGTGGGTCCAGGGCCCCACCGGTCGTTTGACCAGTCCCTCTCCTCCACTTCTCTGCCCGAGCAGAGGCGGGCGTCCGGCGATCGTCGCCGCGAACGGTGTCTTCTCGCGGCATCCGAGATCAGGATGGATCCGCCACTCCTAGGCGGTCCTTCCGTGGTCGCAGGTCGCCGGAGGTGGAGGGAGTCGCCGCGCAGCGAGCTCCGCGGCGGAGGGGGGCTTCGGTGACAAAGTGATTTTTGGGCTGCGGTTGTCTCCGACCAAAATTGATCGAGGGGTTGCACTCGCGAGAGGGAGGGGGAGTTCTTGGTGGAGAGATTGGAGAAGGAGAGGCCCTGGTGGCGAGGGAATCGGCCGGGGCTTGGCGGCGACCGAACCGGCCGGACTCGGGGAAGAAGGCCTTCCCCTCCTCGAATGTTGGCCGGGGTAGCTCTAGGAGGATCACTGGAGGTTGATCGAGGGCTAGATGGAGCTCCGGGGCCCTTATATAGGCGGTGGAGGTCGGTTCCGGGGCGGCCGGCGATAAGGACGACGGTGAACCGCCTCCCTGTAGCTTGGGCGACGTGGCGGCGACGAGCGTTAGAGGACGAGGCTGCGGATGAGCTCGCACTGTTCCAAGGGCAGGTGACAAGCCGGGGTGGCTTTGGCGGTGCCGACCGTGGTAGAGGTGCGCTGCGGACGCCGGCATGCCACCAAAAGCTCTGTCGGCGGCGCTGTTGGCTGCCAGGGCGGCTTGGCGTTCTTTGTGAGGAGGTTAGTGCGTGGCGGGCGCGAGAGCGGGCCAAAACCAGGGGGCTAGCGTGTCGGTTCGGGCGCTGCTCGTGCAATACGCTGGCCTGGCGCTGCGTCCGAGGCACGCACGGAAGGTGTTCGACACATTGCCGTGGCACGCCACAGTCACAGTGAGGTTGGCAAGCAACATAACTAGGCTAGTGATAGAGGGAAACTCCAGGGACAAGGTGGTTTGGTCAGGTGGCCAAGTTCATAATGTATACCTGAGATCATGCCAAAACAGTCCATGCACTCCAGGTGTTTGACAAAATGCCACAGGCACTTAGGCTATTCTTGGAGTGGCCAAATTTTTCCAGATCAGTGTCTCTGTGGGTGCACAAGTGGGTGGTGAGGTTAGTTGGTGAAAAGTACAAACTTGCTAGTGCAAGTTTTGCAGAACTTCAAATCTGGACAGGATGTGAGTGGCATTATTTCATGAACCATAAATATGCCAATGGTTGCATGCTCCTGGACTTGGGGGTTTAGCATGGAGGACTACAAGTAGGAGAAGGAATCAAGGGCCAAAGAGCAAGCAATAATAGGGATGCTCTACAAACCATCTTGATGGACCAGAATGAAGATTAGGTTCATATACTCAAAATCTTCAAAGAACATCCTTGGATTATTGCATATAATGGAATCATATGCTGCTACCGACATCCCACAATTTTGGTGGAAGCTAGAAACAAATATTTAAAAGGGTTGTAGTGTAAAATTGCTCACTGGACCAGAGAGGAAAAACATGTGTAGCACTCAAAATATGCAATGAATGAAATATATTATTGCACAAAAGTGATTTAGAGACATCACATGACATCTCCAAATTTTGGTTGGATTTTTAGTTAAATTTATCAAATGGTTGTAGTACAAAAAGAGCTCCAAAACTAAAAACAAGTCATTTTAACGAATATAGCTCAGGGTGAAATAATTTAACAATTAAATCTACTGATTGAGAGATGTTTTTTTTAAAGAGAGGGCATATAAGTCCAATATGTTTTTCAAGGACCCACTTGGGAAAACTCCTTAATAATAAAAGAAAAGTTTTGAAATCCACAGAGATATTCTTGCAGGTAAATTTTTTGAACTCTTGGCAAAATTTTAATAACTAAAACCTGGTTAAATTTTTGGGGTGTTACATGTAGGTGTCGCAAGCTTACTCAAAACAGAAGGTGAATCAAGTGCAGAGCTAGATGGCAGTTCCTTACCTCCCCTCGTAGTAGAGGGAAAAATCTTGGTTCTAGTATCTTTCAAATTCCTCATAGTGATCAACAGATATAAATTCCAAGTGACTAAGAGAATAGAGCTATGCTCCCCAGCAACGGCGTCAGAAAAAGGTCTTGATAACCCACAAGTGTAAGGGATCGCAATAGTTTTCGAGGATAGAGTATTCAACCCAAATTTATTGATTCGACACAAGGGGAGCCAAATAATATTCTCAAGTATTAGTAGTTGAGTTGTCAATTCAACCACACCTGAAAGACTTATATCTGCAGCAAAGTATTTAGTAGCAAAGTAGTATGGCAGTAATGGTAACGGTGGCAAAAGTAACAGTAGCAGTTTTGTAGCAATTGTAACAGTGGCAACGACAACGTAACATAGCAAAGATCAATATGTGAAAAGCTCGTAGGCATTGGATCTGTGATGGAGAATCATGTAGGATGCGATTCCTCATGCAATAGTTATAACATAGGGTGACACAGAACTAGCTCCAGTTCATTAATGTAATGTAGGCATGTATTCCGAATATAGTCATACGTGCTTATGGAAAAGAACTTGCATGACATCTTTTGTCCTACCCTCCCGTGGCAGTGGGGGTCCTAATGGAAACAAAGGGATATTAAGGCCTCCTTTTAATAGAGAACCGAACCAAAGCATTAGCACTTAGTGAATACATGAACTCCTCAAACTATGGTAATCACCGGAAAGAATCCCAATTATTGTCACCTTGGGGTATGCGGATCATAACTCGTAATAGGTATCTACAACTTGCAAGATAGGATCAAGAACACAAATATATTCATGAAAACATAATAGGTTCAGATCTGAAATCATGGCACTCGGGCCCTAGTGACAAGCATTAAGCATAGCAAAGTCATAGCAACATCAATCAAAGAACATAGTGGATACTAGGGATCAAACCCTAACAAAACTAACTCGATTACATGATAAATATCATCCAACCCATCACCGCCCAGCAAGCCTACAATGGAATTACTCATGCACGGCAGTGAGCATTATGACATTGGTGATGGAGGAAGGTTGATGATGATGATGGCGGCAGATTCCCCTCTCCGGAGCCCCAAACGGACTCCAGATCTGCCCTCCCGATGATGAACAGGAGGTGGCAGTGGCTCCGTATCATAGAACGTGATGAATCCTTCTCTCTGATTTTTTTCTCCCCGAACATGAATATATGGAGTTGGAGTTGAGGTTGGTGGAGGTCTAGGGGACCCACAAGGCAGGGGGCGCGCCCTAGGGGGCTCGCCCTCCACCCTTGTGGACAACCGGTGGGTCCCCTCTGGTTGATTGTTTCGCCAATATTTTTTATTTATTCCAAAAATATTCTCCGTAAAGTTTCTGGTCATTCCGAGAACTTTTATTTCTGCATAAAAATAACACCAAGGCAATTCTGCTGAAAACAACGTCGGTCCGGGTTAGTTCCATTCAAATCATGCAAATTAGAGTCCAAAACAAGGGCAAAAGAGTTTCGAAAAGTTGATACGATGGAGATGTATCAGCATCCTGCACCTCGGCTGCGAAAACCGCGGTTTGCTCCTCTGTGCGAAGGGAGTGTTCAACATTACCATTGACTATTATCACACCCTTTGGACCCGACATTTTGAGCTTTAGATATGCGTAATGCAGGACCACTTTAAATCAAGCAAACGTTGTTCGCCCGAGGAGCGCATGATAACCAGTGCGGAAAGGAATGATATCGAAGAGCAAGTCTTCGTTTCTGAAGTTCTTAGGCGAGCCGAAGACTACTTCCAATGTGATTGTTCTCAAGTATGTCACCTCAGCGTGAGGTACGACACCCTTGGAAGCAGTGTTACCGGGATTAAATCCTTGACGAACCGATGCCCATTTTCCTAACTATGTCAGCATAGATCAGGTTGAGGATGTTGCCTTCGTCCATAAGGACCGTGTTAAGTGAAACCCATCTATGATGGGGTTGAGGAACAGAGCCGCCGAGCCTCCATGATGGATACTGGTCGGATGATCTCATTTATCAAAAGTGATCAGGCAAGCCGACCACGGATTGTACTTCGGGGCCACGGGCTCTAAGGCATAGACATCCAGAAGTGCGTGTTTCCTCTCCTTTCTTGGGATGTGAGTGACGTAGATCATGTTTACATCCTTTACATCTGGAGGGAACTACTTTTGGCCTTTGGGCCTCCGAGGTTCATCCTCGTCCTCGCTGCAGGACTAACTCTTGTCCTGACCTTCAACTGTGATCCTTCCGGCCTGGCTGATAACCTAGCAGTTCTGGTTAGTGTGATTAGTAGGTTTATCCGAAGTGCCATGAATCTGTCAAGGCTTGTTGAGGATTTTGTCCAATGCGGTAGGACCTTCCTTGTTCCCTTTAAAGGGTTTCTTTTTCTGGCCCATCCTCGGATTGTTGAATCCAGCGTTGATGGCTATGTCATCGGCATTACTGCCACTGTTTTTGTGTTGGCGCTTGTTCTTGTTGCGCCTAGGCTTTCCATTTCCGTCATGCACCTCCGAGGTGCCAACCTCGGCTCTATGAGTGTTGTGAGCCAACCAGCTATCCTTGCCCATGCAAAATTGGTTCATCGAAGAGGTAAGGGCTGCCATGGTTCTCGGCTTATCCTGTCCGAGCTGCCGTGCTAACCACTTGTCGCGGATACTGTGCCAGAAAGCTGCGATTGCTTTGGCATCCGGGTAGTCTACTATTTGGTTCCTTTTAGTTAGCAACTGAGTCAAGAACTTCCTGGCAGACTCGCCACACTGCTGAATAATGTGGCTAAGATTGTCAACATCCAGGGGCCGAACATATGTGCCCTGTAAGTTAGCCCTGATGGTGTCTTCGAGCTCCTCCAAGCTGCTGATAGAGTTCTTAGGAAGACTGTTCAGCCAATGCCTTGCCGGTCCTTTAAGTTTCAGCGTTAGATACTTGATGGCGTGGAGGTCGTCTCCTCGGGCCATATGATTGTGGAGGACGAAATCTGCCGGTGGAAACGACACCTATGGGATCACGGGGAATCCCTCCTATGGTCGGCGGGCGCGGGGCTGTGCAGTCTCAACAAACACACCGCAAAAGAAGATTACATCGAATAGATCTCCACGAGAGAGGGGGAGAACATTGTATTGAGATCCAAAAAGAGAGAAGAAGCCATCTAGCTACTAATTATGGACCCGAAGGTCTGAAGTAAACCACTCACACTTCATCGGAGAGGCTATGGTGTTGATGCAGAAGCCCTCCGTGATGGATGCCCCCTCCGGCGGAGCTCCGGAACAGGCCCCAAGATGGGATCTCGTGGGTACAGAAGGGTGCGGTGTTGGAATTAGGTTTTTGGCTCTGTATCTGATCGTTTGGGGGTATGTAGGTATATATAGGAGGAAGGAGTACGTCGGTGGAGCAACAGGGGGCCCACGAGGGTGGAGGGCGCGCCCTAGGGGGGTAGGCGTCCCCCCTACCTCGTGGCCTCCTCCTTTGTTTCTTGACATAGGGTCCAAGTCTCCTAGATCATATTCTTCCTAAAAATCACGTACCCGAAGGTTTCATTCCGTTTGGACTCCGTTTGATATTCATTTTCCGTGAAACTCTGAAATAGGCAAAAAACAACAATTCTGGGCTGGGCACTACGGTTAATAGGCTAGTCCCAAAAAATAATATAGAAGTGAACAATAAAGCCCAGTAATGTCCAAAATAGTAGATAATATAGCATGGAGCAATCAAAAATTATAGATACGTTGGAGACGTATCAAGCATCCCCAAGCTTAATTCCTGCTCGTCCTCGAGTAGGTAAATGATAAAAAACAGAATTTTTGATGCGGAGTGCTACTTGGCATAATTTCAATGTAATTCTTCTTAATTGTGGTATGAATATTCAGATCCGAAAGATTCAAGACAAAAGTTTAATATTGACATAAAAATAATAATACTTGAAGCATACTAACAAAGCAATCATGTCTTCTCGAAATAACATGGCCAAAGAAAGTTTATCCCTACAAAATCATATAGTCTGGCTATGCTCTATCTTCACCACACAAAGTATTTAAATCATGCACAACCCTGATGACAAGCCAAGCAATTGTTTCATACTTTTGACGTTCTCAAAATTTTTCAATCTTCACGCAATACATGAGCGTGAGCCATGGACATAACACTATATGTGGTTGTGGAGAAGATAAAAAGGGAGAAGATAGTCTCACATCAACTAGGCGTATCAACGGGCTATGGAGATGCCCATCAATAGATATCAGTGTGAGTGAGTAGGGATTGCCATACAACGGATGCACTAGAGCTATAAGTATATGAAAGCTCAACAAAAGAAACTAAGTGGGTGTGCATCCAACTCGCTTGCTCATGAAGACCTAGGGCATTTTGAGGAAGCCCATCATTGGAATATACAAGCCAAGTTCTATAATGAAAATTTCCCACTAGTATATGAAAGTGATAAAATGAGAGACTCTCTATCATGAAGATCATGGTGCTACTTTGAAGCACAATTGTGGTAAAAGGATAGTAACATTGTCCCTTCTCTCTTTTTCTCTCATTTTTTTATTTGGGCCTTTTCTGTTTTTTTATGGCCTCTCTTTTTTTTCGTCTGGAGTCTCATCCCGACTTGTGGGGGAATCATAGTCTCCATCATCCTTTCCTCACTTGGGACAATGCTCTAAAAATGAAGATCATCACACTTTTATTTTCTTACAACTCAACAATTACAACTCGATACTTAGAACAAAATATGACTCTATATGAATGCCTCCGGCGGTGTACCGGGATATGCAATGAATCAATAGTGACATGTATGAAAGAATTATGAACGGTGGCTTTGCCACAAATACGATGTCAACTACATGATCATGCAAAGCAATATGACAATAATGGAGCGTGTCATAATAAATGGAATGGTGGAAAGTTGCATGGCAATATATCTCGGAATGGCTATGGAAATGCCATGATAGGTAGGTATGGTGGCTGTTTTGAGGAAGGTTTATGGTGGGTGTATGATACCGGCAAAAAGTGCGCGGTATTAGAGAGGCTAGCAATGGTGGAAGGAAGAAGGGTGCGTATAGTCCATGGACTCAACATTAGTCATAAAGAACTCATATACTTATAGCAAAAATCTACAAGTTATCAAAGCAAAGTATTACGTGCATGCTCCTAGGGGGATAGATTGGTTGGAAAAGACCATCGCTCGTCCCTGACCGCCACTCATAAGGAAGACAATCAATAAATAAATCATGCTCCGACTTCATCACATAACGGTTCAACATACATGCATGCTACGGGAATCACAAACTTTAACACAAGTATCTCTCAAATTCACAAATACTCAACTAGCATGACTCTAATATCACCATCTTCATATCTCAAAACAATTATCAAGCATCAAACTTTTCATAGTATTCAACACACTCATAAGAATTTTTTTACTATTTTTGAATACCAAGCATATTAGGATTATTCAAGAAAATTACCATGCTATTTAAGACTCTCAAAATAATCTAAGTGAAGCATGAGAGACCAATAGTTTCTATAAAACAAATCCACCACCGTGCTCTAAAAGATATAAGTGAAGTACTAGAGCAAAACTATATAACTCAAAAGATATAAGCGAAGCACATAGAGTATTCTAAAAAATTCCAAATCATGTGTGGCTCTCTCAAAAGGTGTGTACAGAAAGTATGATTGTGTTAAACTAAAAAGCAAAGACTCAAATCATACAAGACGCTCCAAACAAAACACATATCATGTGGTGAATAAAAATATAGCTCCAAGTAAAGTTACCGATGGAAGTAGACGAAAGAGGGGATGCCTTCCGGGGCATCCCCAAGCTTTGGCTTTATGGTGTCCTTAGATTATCTTGGGGGTGCCATGGGCATCCCCAAGCTTAGGCTCTTGCCACTCCTTTTTCCATAATCCATCAAAATCTTTCACCCAAAACTTGAAAACTACACAACACCAAACTCAACAGAAAATCTCGTGAGTTCCGTTAATGAAAGAAAACAAAAGGCCACTTCAAGGTACTGTAATGAACTTATTCCTTATTTATATTGGTGTTAAACCTACTGTATTCCAACTTCTCTATGGTTTATAAACTATTTTATTAGCCATAGATTCATCAAAATAAGCAAACAACTCACGAAAAACAGAATCTGTCAAAAACAGAACAGTTTGTAGCAATCTGTAACTAACGCAAACTTATGGAACTCCAAAAAATCAGAAAAAATAGGAAGACCTAGACAATTTGTTTATTGATCAGCAGAAATTGGAATCAGTATTTTATCACGTTCTGGTGATTTTTAACAATTGTTTTCGTGGACAGAAAGTTTCTGGAAATTACAGCAAGATCAAATAACTATCACCCAAGAAGATCCTATAGGTTTAACTTGGCACAAACACTAATTAAAACATAAAAACACATCTAACCAGAGGCTAGAACAAATATTTATTCCTAAACAGAAGCAAAAAGCAAAAAAACTAAAATAAAATTGGGTTGCCTCCCAACAAGCGCCATCGTTTAATGCCCCTAGCTAGGCATAAAAGCAGGGATAGATCTAGGTATTGCCATCTTTGGTAGGCAATCCATAAGTGGCTCTCATGATAGATTCATATGGTAATTTTATTTTCTTCGTAGGGAAGTGTTCCATGCCTTTCTTTAATGGAAATTGGAATCTAATATTCCCTTCCTTCATATCAATAATTGCACCAATCGTTCTAAGGAAAGGTCTACCAAGAATAATAGGACATGAAGGATTGCAATCTATATCAAGAACAATAAAATCTACGGGCACATAATTCCTATTTGCAACAATAAGAACATCATTAATTATTCCCATAGGTTTCTTAATAGTGGAATCCTCAAGGTGCAAGTTTAGAGAGCAATCATCAAAATCACGGAAATCTAGCAAATCGCACAAAGTTTTAGGAATAGTTGAAACACTAGCACCCAAATCACATAAAGCATAGAACTCACGATCCTTGACCTTAATTTTAATAGTAAGTTCCCACTCATCATAAAGTTTTCTTGGAATAGAAACTTCCAACTCAAGCTTTTCTTCATAAGATTGCATCAAGGCATCAATGATATGTTTAGTGAACGCTTTATTTTGACTATAAGCATCAGGAGAATTTAGCACGGATTGCAACAAGGAAATACAATCTATCAAAGAGCAATTTTCATAATTAAATTCCTTGAAACCCAAAATAGTGGGTTTAACATCTAGGGTTTTGATTTCTTCAATCCCACTTTTATCAATTTTAGCATCAAGATCTAAAAACTCCGAATTTTTGGAACGCATTCTAGGTAGAGGTGGATCATATTCACTCTCATCATTATCAAGATTCATATTGCAAAACAAAGATTTAATAGGAGACACATCAATAACTTTTAGATCTTCATCTTTATTTTCATAGAAATTTGAAGAACACGCTTTCATAAAGCAATCTTTCTTAGCACGCATTCTAGCGGTTCTTTCTTTGCACTCATCAATGGAAATTCTTATGGCTTTGAGAGACTCATTGATATCATGCTTAGGAGTAATAGATCTAAGCTTTAAAGAATCAACATCAAGAGAAATTCTATCAATGTTCCTAGCCAATTCATCAACTTTAAGCAATTTCTCTTCAAGCAAAGCATTGAATTTCTTTTGCGAATTCATAAACTCTTTAACAGTAGTCTCAAATTCAGAGGGCATCTTATTAAAAATTCCATAAGAGTTGTTGTAGGAATTACCATAATTATTAGAGGAATTGCTAGGATAAGGCCTGGGATTAAAGTTTCCTCTGTACGCGTTGTTACCAAAATTATTCCTACCAACAAAATTCACATCCATAGATTCATTATTATTCTCAATCAAAGTAGACAAAGGCATATCATTAGGATCAGAAGAGACACTCTTAGTAGCAAATAATTTCATAAGTTCATCCATCTTTCCACTCAAAACATTAATTTCTTCTATCGCATGCACTTTTTTATTAGTAGATCTTTCAGTGTGCCATTGAGAATAATTAACCATAATATTATCTAGGAGTTTAGTAGCTTCTCCTAAAGTGATTTCCATAAAAGTGCCTCCCGCGGCCGAATCTAAGATTTCTGGAAGCAAAATTCAATCCGGCATAGAAATTTTGTATAACCATCCACAAATTCAAACCATGAGTAGGGCATTTACGTATCATTGATTTCATTCTCTCCCAAGCATGTGCAACATGTTCATGATCAAGTTGCTTAAAATTCAAAATATCGTTTCTAAGAGAGATGATCTTAGCGGGAGGAAAATACTTAGAGATAAAAGCATCTTTGCACTTATTCCAAGAATCAATACTATTTTTAGGCAAAGATGAAAACCAAGCTTTAGCACGATCTCTAAGCGAAAAAGGAAATAGCTTTAATTTAACAATATCATTGTCAACATCTTTCTTCTTTTACATATCACACAAATCAACGAAGCTATTTAGATGAGTAGCGACATCTTCACTAGGAAGGTCGGCGAATTGATCTTTCATGACAAGATTCAACAAAGCAGCATTGATTTCACAAGATTCAATATTGGTAAGAGGAGCAATCGGAGTGCTAAGGAAATCATTATTGTTGGTATTGGTAAAGTCACATAATTGGGTATTATCTTGAGCCATTGTGACAACAAGCAATCCAACACACGAGCAAACAAGAGACGGGCAAAAAGAGGCAAACAGAAAAGAGAGGGCGAATAAAACGGCAAGGGTGAAGTGGGGGAGAGGAAAACGAGAGGCAAATGGCAAATAATGTAATGCGGGAGATAAGGGTTTGTGATGGGTACTTGGTATGTTGACTTTTATGTAGACCTCCCGACAACGGCGCCGTAAATCCTTCTTGCTACCTCTTGAGCACTGCGTTGGTTTTCCTTGAAGAGGAAAGGGTGATGCAGCAAAGTAGCGTAAGCATTTCCCTCGTTTTGAGAACCAAGGTATCAATCCAGTGGGAGGCTACGACGAGTCCCTCGTACCTACGCAAAACAAATAAATCCTCGCAACCAACGCGATAAGGGGTTGTCAATCCCTTCACGGTCACTTACGAGAGTGAGATCTGATAGATATGCACTACAAAAAAAAGACACATCCGTGACATTTTGGGCCGAACGAATTTTTTCTGTCATACATATGACACTTCTATGACGATAATTGTGACAAAACCGGTATCATCATAGATGTGGTTGGCTCCTACTTCTATGACAAAAATCATGACGAAAAATGGGATTTTCGTCTGGGCGGGCCGAGACGCAGCTGCATGACATTCTTTGGGCCGTCCATGACGGAAAAACCGTGGTAGAAGGAAGGCGAGGAAAATTTCAGGGAGTTCCGGTTACGGTGGGAGGTCGGGGCCGGCGATGCGCGCTTTCTCGTTACACGTGCGCTGCGTGTGTGCGAGGCATTGGCTCTAATCGAACCCGAAGCGAGGCGTTGGGCTCTAATCAACCCGAGCAATTGAGCTGCGAGCTACGCGTTCTTCGAACCCGAGCGATCGATCGATGGCTGTTAATCGAACCCGATCGAGCGATTCGCCGCCTTCGCTGCTAATCAAGCCGATCAATGCTGCCTCTGGGATGAGCGAGCGCGTTGCGGGGGGTTTGGATGAATAGTGGCGGTGGCGTTTGCCTCGGATGAACAGGACCCCATGGTGTGGAGGGCTGGATGAGCAGAGACGATGGAGGGTGCCCGTGGAGGGTGCTTGAACAGGACCCGTGGTGTGGAGGGCTGGATGAGCGAGAGCGATGAAGGGGTGGTTGAGCAATGGCGGTGGAGTAGCGCGCGGTGGAGGCTGGATGAATAAAGATCCGTGGAGTCCTGCTTTGCGATGCGCCACACCCCTCCCGATGAACAGGACCCCCGTTTCGATCGTAGCGCTCCAACACAAGTCTATTTCATCCGTTTGTCGGTACACCACACCCCTCCACCCCCGTTTCGACCGTAGGAGGTCCGTTTCCTCCGTTTTGCGGTACGCCACACCCCTCCCGATGAACAGGACCGCCGTTTCGACCGTAGGAGGTCCGTTTCCTCCGTTTTGCGGTACGCCACACCCCTCCCGATCAACAGGACTGCGTTTTGAACGTGGCCGGTTGAACACAAGGTCGTTTCCTCCGTTGCGCGATACGCCAGGCCTCATTTCCATCGCTTGTTCCGTCCAAGCCGGTTTGCTCCCACGCGTTCCGTTGCCTCCTGATGAACACGACTCATTCCGTTGCCTCCCAATGAACACGACGTATTCTGTTGCCTCCCCATGAACACGACGCATTCCGTTGCCTCCCCATGAACACGACGACGACGTTGTTTCTCCGTTCCGACCCAGCCATGTACACGAGCCCTCGCCGTACGTATGCACTAGTAGGCGTTCGAGACCCCGCCCGTATGTACACATACGTGGCCGTATTTTTTTCTTGCACCCTGGCCGCTGTACGTACGTGTACATGCTACGTGCGCGCCTGTACTACAACACGTACGCGCTTCTACTACGACACGTGCACGCCTCTACATCGACCAGTATATATGTATGCATACCGTCACGCGACGAATGACAACACTACGTACGCTTCGACCATGTGGGCCCGACTGTCAGGCACTTCCTTGCGTGCGAAGATGTAGCTGGTGGGTCCCAGTAGTCAGGGGGCAAATCATTTATTTTTGCCCGGACACACTTCCTTGCGTGCGAAGATGTAGCCGGCGGGTCCCAGCAGTCAGGGGGCGAATCGTTTTTTTTGCCCGGACGCACTTCCTTGCGTGCGAAGATGTAGCTGGTGGGTCCCAGCAGTCAGGGGGGCGAATCGTTTTGGTTTTTTTTCCGGACGCACTTCCTTGCGTGTGAAGGTGTAGCTGCTGGGTCCCAGCAGTCAGGGGGGCGAATCGTTTTTTTCCCGGACGCACTTCCTTGGGTGCGAAGATGTAGCTCGTGGGTCCCAGCAGTCAGGGGGCGAATCATTTTCTTCGCGAAATACGGTGGCCCGTCCAGTGGGTCCCCGCTGTCAGGTGGAGGAATAATTATTTTGTGCGTAATAAGGAGGCACTTCCTTGCAGCTGCCGTGGACCCAGCTGTCAGCCTCTCGACGTACAATCCACGTCCGATGGAAGTCGTTCCTTGACCACGTTGATCACGCCGCACCGAGAGCAGCATGGCGGTGGACGATGGCGAGGCCTAGGAAGGGGACGACGCGGAGCGGGGGAAGACGCGGCAGTGGATGCACATGCACAGAGGAGTACGAGGGTTCACTAGTTCGGCTGCGCTGCCGTCGCCGTAGAATAACAGGGGGTGTGGGTGAGTGGAGGGATGGCCTGGCCAGCGGTGGGAGTAGTAGGGGGTGGTGAGGCCTCCGCGGCAGCACAGCCGACCACGGGAGGCAGGAGCAGGTGGCACGATCGGCGCTACTTTGGGCAGCTGGAGCAAAAAGACCAGAGGTTGAAGAAGCACGATAGTTGTTGGATGGACATCGTACGGTCACTGCAGCTAGAATCGTTTATATTGACTAAGTTGACAAATCCCTTGGTACGTCAACTTAGTAGGCCCACGTGTCGACTTCGAAGCAGTGCGCCCGGATGTCGGGGAGGAATCACTTTTTGGGCGGTGAAGCTAGAATATCCGAGATTGAAGAAGAAGCACGGCATTCGTTGGATGGACATCCAACAACCACTGCTGCTAGAACCGTGTGTTGACTATAAGTTGACAAAGCCTTGCATACACGTCAACTCTGTTTTTTAGGGGACGTCTCAACTTAGTAAGGCCAGAAGTGTGTGGCAGAGAACTTATAGCCCATTTGAGATTTGTAAGAATGTGTAGCCCATTTTTGAATTCTAATGGAATTTACTACAACCCATTTACAGTTTGTTAAAAGTACAACCCATTTCAACCAACCGTTCAAAATAGAATTTAATAAAATTTCCCACATTTTGATGGGATCCGAAATATTTTTATCCTGAAATTTCTAGTCAGATTAAATATAGTTTCAATACAAATTTATATTACGTAAAAATCCAACGAAACATTGCGCTCGCAACAATTAATGAAATTAAAATTTTCAATATCCAAAAATAATAATTTATAAAGTAATCATGTGTTTGGTGCATTTTTTATAGTTACTGCCCAGTTTTTACAATTACATCCCATTTATTATTTCTTAAAGCCCATTTTCTTGTTAAGCCTAATGCATCCCTCCTAGGAAAGATTTGCATCCCAGCGGGGCGGAGAATAACAGCTGGGCTAGCCATTTTCAGCTTGAAAAAAATTAATATCTGGGCTGGATATCTGGCCTGGGCTAGACGGGCCACAACCCGCCAAGTTAATACCTGCAGCGATGTTTTCGTTGTTGTTCAGAGGAGAAAAATTAATATCTGGGCTAAACATCGAAAAACTCTGCACAAATACTACTCGAGCTGCTTGGTCCCAGGTTGCCGGCCGCTTCTTGTGCAATTCTCTCGTTTATTGACTACTCCAGAGGTTGACAATGGTGTGGGACCGTGATGTCGAGAAACCAGGAGGAAGCAAAATAAATTATAGTTATATATATATATATATATATATATAAATATAATAAGGAGGCACTTGCATACGTGAGGCTATGGACCTGGTGGGTCCCCATTGTCATCCTCTCCAAGTAAAGTCATCTCCTCTCCTGCTTCACCGCCTCAAATGCAGGCGCCCCCGCCCGCTTCCCGGTGCAGGCGATTGCTCCGCCTTCAAATGACACAAGTGCCGTCCGTCTGTCCATCTGCCGCCCACATTAACGATACGCGGTTGCCGAGGCGGCTACTCCGACGCCACACGTCCGTCCCTCCGCCCGCCCACCATTGTTATATAAACTGCTGCGCCGGCCATAGCCGCAGTCATCTACATCCGTTCCCTTTCTCCTGTCCACACCACTACTGCCCACCATGGCTTCCTCGCGCTCCAGCACTCTTCGGGACGGGCGGACGACGGACCACAAGGATATGGCAGCCATTGCTGCCGACCGGCTGGCCGGCAGGCAGCCGGAGGACGACGACGTCCCAATGGAGAACATGGTAGTCGACGATCCAGCGCCAACCCCCTCCTCCGCGCCATCCTCGTCGGTGCATTGCACCATGACCATCGACGAGGCCCGTGCCCAATATATGGACAGGGTGAGGTAGATGCGTGAGGAGCAGTTCCGGGAGGCGCAGGCCGACGCCGCCTACAACCATCATCTCCTCCAGGAGCACCTGCAGGCGGAGGAGCAGATCGCCGCGGAATGGGCGGAGCAGGAGGCGCTGCTCGAATCGTACCGCTCCGCCCGCAAGGGCCGCCTCGAGCGCTGGCGGTACCGCATGCGGGTGGCGGAGGCTGCGGCCGCCTACAAAGAGGCTAGCAAAGAGGGCGATGAAGCGGGCGAGGCACTGTTTGGCGAGACCGAGGACGAGGCAGAGGACGATGCCGGATCCGGCGAGTCCCCGCTCCGCTGGCGTCGATGAGGCAGAGGACATCGCTGGCTTAGCCGAGGCCCCACCTTGCCGGCAACGTGGGGGAGGATTTCGACCGCTCCGCTGAGGCGCCGCCCGCCGGCAACGAGATAGAGGACATCGCCGGCTCCGTCGAGGCCCCTCCTCGCTACCAACGAGACCACGCCACATAGAAAATGAGGAAGAGTAGAACACGGTAGGTCGCCGCCACTTGGGTCCAAGTAAGGCCACCGCTGCTACCCTCAGGTTGAAGCCAAGCTAGGCGGGTTGACCATTGACGACCGGTTAGCTTCTTGGCGGCGACGTGGAGTCAGAGAGCTGCGCTGGAGAAGAACGCTGCTGGTGCAGTTGGCTGACTGACACGTGGGCCCAACAGGCCACATGTCGATTATGCAACTGCACTGCAGCTTAAGTCATCAAGCTTCTGCTCGGCTCAGCGGGACACAGGTGGGTAGCTTCGGTTAATTAATTATACCTCCAGCGCACCCCTTTTTAGTTGAAGAATGTATGAAATGTAATGAAATCCGGCATATTTATATGAAATCCGACCGTGTATTAATGAATTTATTTCGATTAGTTCGAATTCCTGTATCTCTGGCATTGGATGAACATGCAAAACAATACGTACTAGCATTTTTCCCAGGGTGATCACCTCATTTGCAGCAGTTTCACATGTACTCCCTCCAGTCCTTTCTAGTCTGCATACAAGTTTTGTCTGCAGTCAAAGTATCTCTACTTTGACCAATCTTATACAAAAAAGTATGCACTTTCACAATGTGCGAATTAAAAAGGAAATGTAGGAGTACAAAGAGTTTGAGCAGCTTTTTAGCGTTTACAGACATTGCAATCAAACACACAGGCCTGGCAATTCATAGAGAACATTCAAAACAATCGATGATTATGCATCTCAGCGACTCACATGTCAGAGGCAATATTTACTTCACAACTAAAGAATAAAGAAAAAATTGATCGACGCTGCTGACAACAAAGGGCGTCCCATTTGAAAATATCAAACGCATGTCTTGCTAAAATCAATGAGCAAAATTTGACAAGGTTGTCCCATTCCAAAATATCAAATGCCTACGATTGTGGAATGGGCAGGGTTTGCCATCAGTTCGGACATTGACATGGCACCTCGTGCTAAATAAACCAGTTGTTCTTTTTCTGTAGTTCCACCAAAATCAACCAAATTCGCGCGTAGCTTGTATGATTTCACCCTTATATGTTGCAACGCCTTGAACTTATCGGCACCTCCTTTCTTGTGGTGGAAATGAATGATTCGATGTATTCATGAACATTTTGTGCAGTTCCCATTGAAATCAAGCTGAGCACCCCTGTTTGCACAAATACAAAAAAGTGATTAGTATAAAGCAAACTTTACTATGTTTTGACAGTTTCAACAGGCACATACATGGTCCATGTAGAGCACACTTCTAAAAAAATGTAACTCACTAGAAAGAATCCTAGAACAACATTGTACTTGCGCATCACAACAAAAAAATGGAGATTTGTCAGTCCTTCCGAGCTGAAGTTAGTTTGGTCTTGTGGGGATTAATGTAACCATCCTTCAACTGCTCCTTCTGATGAGAAGATAGACAGGGCTTCTTCATCCTGGCATAATCGGAACTAGTCACTTCACGTACTCCATATTCTTCTTCAGAGGAAGATGATCCTGTTGTGCAAAGACAAGAGGACTACTAAATGCTAGCATCCATGTTTGCTCGAAAAAAAGGAAAGGAAATATTTAAAACAACACATATGAAGCACTTCTCAAGGACAATACCACTTTTTCATGACAGTATCTAAACAGTAGCACAACACCAATAGAGATGACAAAGCTCAATCATATGGATGAAATCAGTGGGCGAGTACCAACCTTTGTCAGGAGGCTGATTGTGTAGAGCATACCGATGAAGCACTTCTCCGGAACCATCTGTTGCTATCTACGGGGGTGGCCATGCTTACTATATACTCCTCGATTAGTTTAATGTTTCCAACATCTTCTTGTGCAGTTCCACTAAAATATATGGTATCTTCAAAGAAGGTCCCTGTTTGCACAAGTAGAGATAATTATGTATGGCATTAAATCAATGGCAAAACAATTGCTTGTTCCATCCATAGCAATAAATTAAGATGCAAAACTATATCATTACTTGTGTCATCACAGTTCCAAAGGTTTCATTACAGACCGGAGTTGATTTTGTTTTCTTCCGCTTGTTCTTCCCTTCACCACTTGGTTCAATAATGACAAGCTTCGCCTTCAATGTAAGATTTGGCATGTCAATTAGGGAGCACAAGTATAGTACTAAACTTAATTTTCTGATGAAAGTGGCAAAATACAGGCTAGCAGTTGTGAAATATCCTTATCTTAACTTAATGGGATATTACGGTGCACATACAGATTGGAAGTCTTGTCTCCATTTGTGCAGTTCACTAAAATCAAGTAACATTATCGTACAAGTAGCACAACATATGAAAGCACACTGCAGAATCATGTGAAAGAAGGCTAGTACTGACCTCTCATGATGCGGAATTCAAACAACTCACAAGAAGAAGATCTGAACCAAATTCGCCTTAACGGATAGGAAGTAAGATCCCCTCTTGTGCAGTTCCACTAAGATCAAGCAATCAAGCAACGTTGTCGGTGTGACATTTTGGTTGAACTGCACAAAACACTCTTAAAACAAAAGTGTTTTGTGCAGTGCAAAAAAGGTCACAATGGCAACGAGGTGAAGTAGATAACCCTGTTTACACAGAGGTGCAAAGGAAACAATTAGTGGTCAATAACGGTGGATGACACAGAAGCCAACAAAAAGAAGCATCTACCTTATCTAAATGGGAAAGAAAGCAAGACAGTAGGATTTCTCAAACGGGGGCATTGATTAATATTAACACAAAGATTATATTAACAATAAAATTTGTTAAACATGTAATTTGCTTTTAAATAGGGCATTGCATCAATTTTCCAGCGACATTACTAGAGGGTGTCTGTTTACAGGGAAATTTTGGTGTAGGGACTAAAAAAACTCCGTGTCAGTCCCATCTAAACCAAACATGAGGGACTTTTACGGACTAAAAGTGGGCATTTGGGACTAAAGAAAGAAGACCCCGAGGGAGTCTTTTTGGGACTTTTTCCAATAGTTGCCCCTGCCACGCATCGCACCTTGTTTCTATTAGTTCATTACTAGGGTAACATGGTCTTTTAGCATGTCATTTAATAACCTCTAGTCCATGTTTAGTCCACTCGAACCAAGCAGGTAGGGACTAGGAGTTTTAACCAAACAGGCCTTAGATTAACAACAACTAATGAGTTGCACGGACAGTGGACCTTTCCAGCACCATGTGCATCTACCGATGTCTTGTGGTCATGCACATCTGTTGCAACAAAGAACAAACAACCAAGGAGCATATTTGTGTTGGTCCCTGTTTTGTTATCTTTAGACACCTTTCCCTATGTGAGCGCGGCAAATCTAGTCCTGCTCAAACTCTACGGCCTTGTCCCTTCCTTTCCTTTTTGAACTAGTACTTTCGCCCCTTCCTTTCCTCTTTGAACCACGTCCTAGATTTATGCGATACAACTTTCCCCACTACTTTCCCACATTCCTTTCCTCTTTGAACCACGTCCTAGATTCATGCTATACAACTTTCCCCCTTCATTTCCTCTTTGAACCACGTCCTAGATTCATGCTATATAGGAGTACAACTTTTCCCACTACTTTCCCCCACTCCTTTCCTCTTTGAACCACGTCCTAGATTCATGGTATACATGCAGCTAGAGCAATGCATGTGGAGTAAGTAAATTATACCTTAAGGTTCTTGGGGCGTGGTTCGGTGGGCGACGAGACGACGCCCACCGAATAAGGTGTCGGAAGCCCTCCCACGCCGCCGCTGGGTGGAAAGTGAACAGCTGCGCCGGTAGTGGATTCCCTCCCTTGCCGACGGCGACAACGTTAAGCCTCCTTCCCTTCCCGGCGGACGGATCCTGCCGGCTCTTTGACCAGCAGTGAGGGGAGAGAGAGAGGCCAACGAAGTCTTGTTTAGATCTGGAGAGGGCGAGAGAGTGTGAAGATAGCAACTACAAGCTACCGAGGCTCCAGCCGAGAGGGCGAGAGAGTGTGAAGAGAGCAACTACAAGCGCTGAGGCTCCAGCGTGTATATATATACTGGAGAGACAGTGTGAAGCGTGCAAACCCTAGAAAACATTTTGACCAGTCAAATAATCCTCCTGGCAAAATTATGCTCAATTGTAGTTATCGAACCCGAGACCTCAAGTTTGATGAGCGAACAGGCTAACCAGATACACAACCCTCCCGTTATGTCCAACGAGAGGAAAATAACCTTTTATACATTCCTGCATTCGTGTGACAAGCATGTCGTGTTTTTTTGTGTGTGTGTGGGAGTCATTGGGATTTCAATCATAATCATGTCATGTGGCTTTGGTGGTAAGACTATCCACAGTGGTGCAGAAATAATGCAGCCTTAGTCACCTTACCTCTCTCCACGTAGTACATTGGGTCCCACCAGTCAGATGGTGAAACAAACAAATTAATAAGAAAAATTAAAAGCGCCATTGGTGTATCTTACCTCACACATCTCCCTACTGCTCGGGAACACTGTCCAATTGACCCCTCTGTTCGCTCACGTACTATTTTAAGTGAATCCTTATTATAACATGCACACCAAAATTGGGCACTTGTATTCGACTTAAGTCAGTGTGCCACC
The DNA here is from genome assembly GCA_021605205.1 of Aegilops longissima. Classification (NCBI taxonomy): domain Eukaryota; kingdom Viridiplantae; phylum Streptophyta; class Magnoliopsida; order Poales; family Poaceae; genus Aegilops; species Aegilops longissima. Next base: position 593,610,020 of record CM038677.1, read on the forward strand.
GTATCTCGTATACTTACTACTCCCTCCGTCTAGGTGTAATAAGTCACGTTAGAAGGTGCAACGGGACCAAGGTGTGTGCGTGTGCGTGTGTGCGTTTAACAGCATGTGTGTGTTAGAGAGTGCGACAGATCGACCTACTCCTACAGAGAGATGGTGTGTAGTGTACGATTTTAGCCGCGAGAGTCGATGCATCCTCTCGTTTCCGGGCGTGTCCGGTAGGGACATGCGGACAGCTGCCACGCCCGCTCCTGACTAGCCTGGCCCACCCAAAGCCCCTCCATCGCCCGCGCACGCTTCACGACCGAAACGATCAACGCCACTCCAGAGAATCGGTGCCGCATTCATGCCCGGGCAGAGCGGACGCGACCTCTCACTGGCGCAAGAGTGATGGTTGCTTCGTCCTTCCAACTTACTGCTGGGTCTATGTGATTTGACGGCTCATTGGTCTTTATTACTGAGGTGGTAGGACTGCTGGATGTCCCACGCTTTCGGCGAAAGGAGGTACTACTACTACTAGTAGATTACAATTTTCTCCATTCTTACAGCGGAGGAGTGCAAGAGTAGTGAAAACACGCAGGCTCAGTGATTACATGGCCCACCTCATACTATCACCGTGCGACACCTAACTCTTTACATAGTACTCTCGCCGTTCCTAAATATTACTAGATGAGTCCCGCGTTGCCATGAACAACGGTATATCTCTCACATAAAATTATCGATTTCACGAACTAAAAAACTCTATAACCGCATGACAAATGTGGTAGCCAAACTAAATAAACTCCCATCATCATTTAGATCATCCCACGTAAGGAAAAAGATCAGCCAACTCCTACTGCATAATGGGATTATATTTTTCTTTTGACATGTTAATGGGACTTAAAGCTCACTTACATGCATGCTACGGTGCATGCTTGCATGCAGACATGTTGATGTGATTTAAAACCCACTCACGTGCATGTGCCACGGTATTTCTACATGCTGCATGTGGCTTAGTCTGAGCCTCTCAACGTCTAGATCAGGGCGGCTATTATGGACTGATTTACTTCATCTAATGGCTACATCAATTTTGATGATGTGGCTCAAGGAGAGGATAGAGAATTCCTAGTAGTGGGGGCTAGCTATTACTAGTAGATAAGTCTTTGTAGAGATTCCACTAGGTGAACTACATACAGAAAAAAAATGAATCTACACTTAAAATGCATCTATATACATCCGCATGTGGTTCATGGTGAAATCTCTACAAAGACTTATATTTAGGAACGGAGGAAGTACTAGTATAGTATGTACTGTAATTTATCAGCGAGATAAATTTGTACAATGCTATGAAGCTTCCAACTTCTGTTACATGTATCTTGCGTCCAAGGTTGCTCGTTGCAACATTTCATCAAATACAAAGGAGACTAACATGCATGCTATTGCATCTCAATGATTGACAGATCATAGCAAATATGTACTCCCTCCGTTCCAAAATAAGTGTCTCAACTTTGTGCAAACTTTAGTACAAAGTTGTACTACTACTAAAGTTGACACTTATTTTGGAGCAGAGGCAACTAAAGAAAAAACGATCCATGCAGTCCCTAGCCCTTGAATCGTGAACCCCGACCAGCCTTCAATTTCTTTGCAACGCTCGAGCTTCCTAATAAATGAAGTTTGCAACCTTTTGACCATCGGATCATTTTGTGCAGTTTCACCAAAATCGAGATGAGCATCCCTGTGGCAAAGAAATTGAAGAAGCGTGATTAGAATAAGATTATCGGGACTAGTTGATGAGACATAAACTCATCACAAATACAAGATGCGTAGAAGCCAAGAGAGGTATGTGCGGGCAAAGAAGTAGAGAAATATCCACAGGGGGTGATGTGGGCAGCTGGAGCAGTGGTACAAGCCGGCTGTAAAGGGAGTTGTACCTGAGGGACGTAGCTCAACCTTGAGGAGGGTGGCGGGAGGCGACAACTGCCCATGTCGCGGCAGTGCGCAAGGGACAAAGGCAACCTCACCGGCTTTGTGAGAGAGAACGGCGGGAACCCCTGATCGGGACGTGCCGACAGTGGGTTTTCGCCGTCGGTGACGGCCACCGCATCTACACTAAGCATCCACCCCTTCCTCAAGCGGACGTGATCCGCCGGGATGTTAGAGATGTGGCCACAGTCGTTTTGTGCGAGAGAATGTGAAGAGAGCAACCCCAGCAAGCAACCGTGTAGGCTGGCCCGTCCTGACTATGTATATAGTGGAGCGGTTTCCTTTTCTCTCCATATGAACCTATCATATTGCGTACGTGCCACTGAAGAAAAAAAACTTTATTTATAAATGACACGACACCTACTACTCGTTCTCCTATAACCTTGCGCTTGGCATCTCCAAAATATTAACCTCGCGATTGGCTCTTCGCCTCTTCGAGAAGTCGAGCTATAATGGTAGTGAAGTATATATCGTTCTGTCTATATGAGACCGAATGAACTGCTGCATGTCCACCACGTGGGCGAGGGTCGAGGGGCAAGGGAGAGTGCTACATACGGAGCAAAATGAGTGAATCTACACTCTAAAATACGTCTATATACATCTGTGTTTGGAGTATGTACTAGTAGTTCATATTGAAATCTACTAAAGGACATATATATTCCAAACAATATGATATAATCTATACCTACTAATAAAGCAAGGTGCGTTTCTCCAATTTTTTCATCCGTTCACCATCAAAAGATTTTTTTCCTATCCAAGATGGTACTAATTTTTTCTGCGTCCATCGACTACAAAAAAACAAATTTGTCCAGAATTTCGTACATGTGCCGTGTGTGCTGCAAGCCAGCGACGCCAGCCCACTTGGTTCATGCCCACGCAACGGCAAAACCTTATTTGCCGCACGGTGCTGGAAATAGTCACAGGTTCGTATAAGGCGCCCAATATTGGGCCGGCCCGTTCTCATTCTTTTCTTTGTTCTATTTATTTTATCCAATTTATTTTTATTTCTATTTCCTTTTTATTTTTTCCTTTCCAAGTTTATTTTGTTTTTTCGAAATTTCAATTTTTTATAATTTCCATTTTTATTCAAAATTTTCATAAAGTCTTCAGAATTTCGAATTTTTGTTCCCATGTTGAAAAATGTGGGGAACTTTTAATTTTTCTTATAATTCGAAAATTTGTCCAAAATTCACAAAATGTTAGCATTTTGTCAAAATTGTTTTAGTTCCAAAATTATTGAATACTTAAAAACTGCATTTTAAAAATGATACAAATTATAAAATTCTCCTGTTTATTGAAATATTCAAAATTCAAAATAATGTTCTTGTTAACAAGCATCATATTTTCAAAAAAATGAATGTACAAAACATGTTTCTGTTTTAAAAATTGTTCACAAATTCAGAAAATGTTTGTTTTTATAAAAGGTTCAGGTTTTCAAAAAATGAATTTTAAAAGCGTTCCCGTTCAAGTTTTTTGTGTCTTTTCAAAATTAATGAAATTATAAAAATGCTCTCCTTTTGGGAAAAAATGGGATTTAAAAAATTGCTCATGTTTCAAAGAATATTCGGCAATTCATAATTATTACTTTATTTTTGAAAGTTCAAAAAGATCAAAAAATCAAAACATGTTTTGAATGTGATGTTGTAGTATGTTCTTAAACATTCGCGTCGGCTATTGGTTAGCAAGAGTTGTTTGTTCGAGTGACTAGCAACACCTGGTCGAGTTTTTGAGGACATGAGTTTGATCCTTCAACTCATTGTTTTTTTATTCGTGCCTTACAAACATAGGTCGTTTTAGTGCCAGCCAGTGGTGCATTCCACGTGCTATTTGACGATAAAAGAGAATATGTTGGCTGACTATATTTAAAAGTAATTATGGGCATATGCCAACAAAAAAGAATATGCTGGTTTGACTCTGATAAGAAAATATGGGCAAGTGTGCGCTAAAAAGTTAAAGAGAATACACCGTGGTAAAGTAAGGACTACCTGATTATGTGATGATTATGCCAATGAAACGGAATAGGATGCAATTAGTAATCCATTCGGTTATGCCATTGTAGGAGAGAGTGGTCGAAGCAACTATGCCATGAAGATCAATGTGCAGTGAGGAGGCAACCAGAACCTCAACATGGAGGCGGACATGGAGGAAAAAAAGTACGAGTTGGGTGGTGGCCGCCAGTCTGACCAACCCAACCACTATTCAGATCTCGCGGGCCAAACATGACTCGCGAGAACACCGCAGCTCCTCGCTCTGTCGCGTCACCGCTGTGGAGACCGTTTTGATGGATACATCAATTATCTTGATGCTTCTTAAAAAAAATGTCTCTCTCGTTGCAACGCACGGGCATATGTGCTAGTCCCTATAACCAAGGTAGTAGGGACGAGGAGTAAACGGAGGGAGTAGTAAATTTTTCTCCTCGTCCTGCGAGCCACCCGCGCATGGGCGAGGGGGCGGGCGTAAGGCGGAGCAAGCTTCACCTCATCCTGCGAGCCACCGCGCCCGTGGGCTGGGGAGACGGCGTACTAAGCAAGCTTCTCCTCGCTCTGCGAGTTGAGGGGACACATCAAAAGTCTTGCCTCTAAGGTAGGCCCCACATGGTTTGCCTCTTTTTTTAACATAACACGTCAAGTCGCAATTTGTTTGTTCACCCGTGGTAGACGATCCTCCCTCCACCAAGTGGACAGCCAGTACACGTGCCAAATTACCACATGGGCTGCCTTTTTCGTACAGAATTGAGCTCCACCATGTACCCGCTGGTGTGGTTGGGAAAGAGGCAGAGTATGCGCGCCGTGCATGCACCTCTTGTCTTCTGCACGCCCCCACCTACGTGGGTGTGTGTGAGAGATACAAACCGTGTTAGTGAGTGTTTTTGTTTTGGGGTGGGGGTGGGGGTGGGGTGGGGGGTTGATTTCGTGAATTATTTGTGGGAATATGTGTCGATGACATCTCAAACAAAATTTTGCATGCGATGTGTGTGAAATGGAGGCCTATCCATATCATACATAGAGGGTCGGGCAATCCACGAGAAGAGAGGGAGGGGTCATAGCTATCGATAGAGTCGAAGAGAGGATCAAGTGGGTGGATGCGAGATCGATGAAGAGAGCCATCGAGATTGTGTGTGTGTGCAAGTCAAAGATATAGGGTGACTGGCCTACCGGAACGTTAAAGGGCACATGTCAAGTTTGTGTGTGGCAGGGAGACATGAGTAGATCGCTCGATGTATCGGTGTGTGTGTGTTGGGGGGGGGGGGTGGGAGGGGTAGGGAGAGGCCTAACTATAGAGGTAGAACGACTCGTATATGTGTTGAGAAGGAGAGACCTAGCTATGTCTTGAGGTAGATCGGTCGACATCCATACATAACTGAAGGACGGGAAATATGATGGGACAGAGAGAGAGGGAGGGAGAGGGAGGGAGAGGGGTAGAGTCTGGATGGGTGATGGAGTTGCTTCTGGAGATGGTGGGAGAGGCCTCTGAGACAAGCGAGGGTGGAACGCAATGTTATCAATAAGAGTGGGGATGTGTTTCTGTGTGTGCCTGTGCGTGATAGATCTGTCGGGACGCATCCATGGATGATGAAGGGGAACCATGTGTTTGGTAAGCAAACCTAACTAGAACGGTAGGTCGATTGTTGTTTGTCGGAGGAAGGGAGAGACACAACTAATGAGGTAGAAAGATCGACGTGTGGGTAAAAGCGAGTTATAAGGACCACTACAAAAAAAAGACACATCCGTGACATTTTGGGCCGAACGAAAAAAATTTCTGTCATACATATGACACTTCTGTGACGATAATTGTGACAAAACCCGGTATCATCATAGATGTGGTGGGCTCCTACTACGTGACAAAAATCATGACAGAAAATGGGCTTTTCGTCACAGGCGGGCGGAGACGCAGCTGCATGACATTCTTTGGGCCGTCCATGACGGAAAAAACCGTGGTAGAAGCGAGGGGAGGAAAATTTCGGGAGTTGCTGGTTATGGTAGGAGGTCGGGGCGGAGCAATGTGCGTTTCTCTACGTGCGTGCTGCGGTGTGTGCGGCGTTGGCTCAATCAAGCCGAAGCGAGGCGTTGGGCTCTAATCAACCCGGCGATTACAGCCGCAGCGAGCTACGCGTTACTAAACCCGAGGGATCGATATATGGCTGTTAATCGAACCCGATGGAGCGATTCGCCGCTCTCGCTGCTAATCAAGCCGATCGATGCTGCCTCAGGATGAGCAATGGCGTTGCGGGGGGTTGGATGAGCAGTGGCGGTGGCGTTGCCTCTGGATGAACAGGAACCCGTGGTGTGGAGGCTGGATGAGCAGAGCGGTGGAGGGTGGCCATGGAGGGTGGTTGAGCAGGACCCCATGGTGTGGAGGGCTGGATGAGCAGATGAGCGGTGGAGGGTGCCCGTGGAGGGGTGGTTGAGCGATGGCGGTGGAGTAGCGCACGGTGGAGGCTGGATGAATAGGAGCCCGTGGAGGCTGGAGGAGGTCGACGGTAGCTCGTGGAGGCTGGAGGAGGTCGACGGTGGAGATGAATAGTATCCGTGGAGTTCCGTTTTGCGGTGCGCCACACCCTCTGATGAACAGGACCCCGTTTGATCGTAGGAGGTCCGTTTAAATCGTCGTTTTGCGGCACGCCACACCCTCCCGATCAACGGGACCCTGCTTTCGACCGTAGGAGGTCCGTTTAAATGCATTTTGCGATGCGCCACACCCTCCCGATCAACAGGACCCCCGATTCGACCGTAGGAGGTCCGTTTCCTCTGTTTTGCGGTACGCCAGGCCCCTTCCAATCAACAGGATCCCGTTTCGAATGTGGTCGGTCGAACACAAGGCTGTTTCCTCCATTGTGCGGTACGCCAGGCCTCGTTTCCATCGCCTGTTCCGTCCAAGCCCTCCCGATGAACATGACCACGCATTCCGTTCCGACCCAGCCGGTTGGCTCCCCATGAACACGACGACGACGCTGTTTCTCCGTTCCGACCCAGCCATGTACGTATGCGCGATAGGCGTTAGAGACCCTTCCCGTATGTACGTACGTGGCCGTATTTTCTTTCTTGCACCCTCGCCGCTGTACGTACGTGTACATGCTACGAGCGCGCCTCTACTACGACACGTGCGCGCTTCTACATCCACCAGTATATATGTACGTACACGTTCGCGACTAGAATGACAATGCTACGTACGCTTCGACCAGGTGGGTCCCGACTGTTAGGCACTTCCTTCCGTGCGAAGATGGAGTTGGTGGGTCCCACCAGTCAGGGGGGGCGAATCGTTTTGGTTTTTTTTGCCCGGACGCACTTCCTTGCATGCGAAGATGTAGCTGGTGGGTCCTAGCAGTCAGGGGGGCGAATCGTTTTTTTTGCCCGCACACACTTCCTTGCGTGCGAAGGTGTAGCTGGTGGGTCCCAGCAGTCAGGGGGGAAACGTTTTTTTTCGCAAAATATGGTGGCCCGTCCGGTGGGTCCCTGCTGTCAGGTGGAGGAATAATTATTTTGCTCGTAATAAGGAGGCACTTCCTTGCTGCGGCCGTGGACCCAGCTGTCAGCCTCTCCACGTACAATCCACGTCCGATAGAATCCGTTCCTTGACCACATTGACCACGCCGTGCCGAGAGCACCAGGGCGGTGGACGACGGCGAGGCCTAGGAAGGGGACGACGCGGAGCCGGGGAAGACCCGGCAGTGGATGCCCACGCGTAGAGGAGTACGACGGTTCACTGGTTTGCTGCGGTGTGAGGCTGCCGTCGCCGCAGAATAACAGGGGGTGTGGGTGAGTAGAGGGATGGCCTGGCCAGCGGTGGGAGTAGTAGGGGGCGGTGGGGCCTCCGCCGCATCGTAGCCGGCCACGGCAAGTAGGAGCACGAGGCACGACCGGCGCTAGTTTGGGCGGCTGGAGCAAGAAGACCAGAGGGTGAAGAAGCACTACGGCCGTTGGATGGACATCGTACGGTCACTGGAGCTAGAATCGTGCATATTGACTAAGTTGACAAAGCCCTCCGTCCCCGTCAACTTAGTAGGCCCACAAGTCAGCCTGCCACTATACTGGGTCCCAGCTAACAGGGGGAGTATTCATTTTTTGTGCGTAATAAGGAGGCACTTCCTTGCGTGTGAAGATATAGCTGGTGGGTCCGAGCTGTCAGCGGTGGTAACATTTTTTTCGTGAAATATTAAGGCCCTTTCGGTGGGTCCCTGATGTCAAGTGGACGAATCATTATTTTGCGCGTAATAAGGAGGCATTTCCTTGCGTGCGGCCGTGGACCCAGCTGTCGGCCTCTCCACGTCTGATCCGCCAGATGCATGTCGATCGTTGACCACGTTGACCAGGCCGCGCCGAGAGCACCGAGGCGATGGGCGTCGGCGAGGCCTAGGAAGGAACGACACGGAGGCGGGGAAGACTCAGCAGTTGTTTCCCAGCGGAGGGGATACGATCAACGAGGGTTTATTGGTTCGTCAACCGTCGCCGAGAATAACAGCAGTGTGGGTGAGTAGAGGGATGGCTAGGCCAGCGATGGGAGTACGGTGGGGCGGTGAGGCTCATGCAAGCAACACAACCGGCATGGGAGGAGGAGAACAGCAGTCCACGGGCGCTTGTTTGAGCGGCTGGAGCAGGAAGAGCAGATATTGAAGAAGCACGACGGCTGTTGGATGGACATCCAACCGTCACTGCTTGTTCATCAACCTTTTTTTTAGGAAAGTCTCAAATCTGTGGAAAACAGCATACAGCCCATCTGCCATTATTTCTAATAATTTACAGCCCATTTGCTAATTCTTAAGGTTTTTTTGGAGCCCATATTCTTTTTGTTAGCATTACAGCCCATATTGTGGCCACGGTTAAAAAATTATACGAAATTTTGCATATTTCGGGGCGGTCCGAACTGTTTTTAATCCAGAAATTTCGACTCACATTCAAACTGATTTTAAAAATAAATGTATATCAATATAAAATCCAACAAATTCTCCATGCATAAAAATTAATTTAATTTAAAATCTTGAAATGAAAAAAAATATTTGAAACTAATTGCCAGTTTGATGTGTTTTAAAAATGTACAACCCATTTCTCATTACCGATGGGCCATTTTCTCGGCCAGCCAAATGAAAGGCTCTCCTCGTCTTGAAAGATTTGCAACCCAACAGGCCTGACAAAGCGACTTAATTGGCAAATCACAAAAAAACTAGGCTGTGGCCGTGGACCCAGCTGTCAGCCTTTCCACATACAGTACTCTTCCGATGGAAGTCGTTCCTTGACCATGTTGCCCACGCCACGCGGAGAGCACCACGGCGGTGGACGACGACGAGGCCTTGGAAGGGGACGACGCGGAGCCGGGCAAGATGCGGCAGTGGAAGCCCGCGCAGAGAGGAGTACGAGGGTTCACTGGTTCGGCTGCGGTGTCGGGCTGCCGTCGCCCTTGAACCTGGCCAGCTGTGGGAATAGTAGGGGCGGTGAGGCCTCTGCGGCCTGACAGCCCGCCACGGAGGCGAGGAGCATGCGGCACGACCGACGCTGCTTTGGGCGGCCGGAGCAAGAAGACCAAAGGTTGAAGAAGCACTACGGCTGTTGGATGGACATCGTCGGTCCTTTGGAGCTAGAATCGTTCATATTGACTAAGTTGACAAAGCCCTTGGCCCGTCAACTTAGTAGGCCCTAAGACAGCCTCCCACCAAGGTGGGTCCCAGCTAACCGGGAAGTATTCGTTTTTGTGCGTAATAAGGAGGCACTTCCGTGGGTCCGAGTGACAATGGGGAACGTTTTTCACGAAATACGGTGGCCTGTCCGGTGGGTCCCAGCGATCGGAAGCGATTTATTTCACAAAATACTGGTGGCCCGTCCGGTGGGTCCCATTTGTGTCGTGGAGGAATAATTATTTTCAGCGTAATAAGGAGGCACTTCCTTGCGGTATGTCGTGGACCCAGGTGTCGGCCTCTCCACGTCTGATACTCTTCCGATGGAAGTCGGTCGACCACATTGACCACGCCACACGAGAGCACCACGGCGGTGGACGACGGCGAGCCTAGGAAGGGGACGACGGAGCCGACCACGGAGGAAGAAGCGGCGGTAGCATAGCCGGCCACGGGAGGCGGGAGCGGCGGCACGACCGGCGCTGCGTTAGGCGGCCGGAGCAAGAAGACCAGAGGTTGAAGAAGTCGTATGGCCGTTGGATGGACATCATACGGTCCTTGGAGTATTGACTAAGTTGACAAAGCCCTCCGTCCCGTCAACTTAGTAGGCCCTAAGTCAGCCCAACAATATGGTGGGTCCCAGCTAGCGGGGGTATTCATTTTTAGGGCGTAATAAGGAGGCACTTCCTTGCGTGCGAAGATATAGCTGGTGGGTCCGATTGTCGGCGGGGAACGTTTTTTCGCGAAATCTGAGGCCCTTCTGTGGGTCCTAGCTGTCGGTGGAGGAATCATTATTTTGTGTGTAATAAGGAGGCATTTCCTTGCGTGCGGCCGTGGACCCAACTGTCAGCCTCTCCACATACAGTCCACTTCCGATGGATGTCGTTCATTGACCACGTTGACCAGGTCGCGCCGAGAGCACCAGGGCGGTGGACGACGTAAATGCGCCGACCTAATACACGGCCTTTAACAGCCGTAACTTGATCGGGCTAGATTATCATCATTTTATATGGGCGTTAATGGGCCCGATATGACGTTGGGCCACATATGGCCCATGGTTTACGTCCGGCGTTAACGGGCCGAAAATGACAACAGGCCGAAAGTGGTCCAAATCTATAGTGGGCCTCTAACAGGCCGAATGACAGACATGGCCGAATATGACCCAAATTCTTCATGGTCGTTTATGGGCCGAAAGTTTTGATGGCCTGTAAATGGGCCGAAATGAAGCCGGACCTTTAAGAGGCAAGAAATACACCGGGCTGTAATTCGGCCCAATTACTTAGCAGATTGTTAATGGGCCAGAAGTGACCATGGGCCGCATTGATGACAAGTTTAGACCAGGCCGTTGATGGGCCGATTTGACAGAGAATGTTGGGCCTTTAGCTGGGTCGGCCCATTATGGTCTGCAGAATCTTGTGGGCCTTTAGCTGGGCCGGCCCATTGTGGTCCGCAAAATCTTGTGGGCCTTTAGCTGGGCCGGCCCATTATGGTCTGGTAAATTTTGTGGGCCTTTAGCTGGGCTGGCCCATTATGGTCCGCTAAATCTTATGGGCCTTCGGTTGGGCCGACCCATTTAAACTTTGTGGGCCACTTTTGGGCCGGTCCACGTGTCAACATATCATAGGCCCATCTCGACCATTGGATGAGTGACACCTGTGCCAACGCAGAGCTGACACATGGTTCCATCAGCCAATGAGAATTTTACACGTGGAAAATCGACATTGGTCGTGGGTGTTAACGGGTTATCGGATCCAAAATCTGACCCGATAGCTTAATGGCGTTTCCATTACGTTGGATGCCACATGTCGGTCACCTTTGATGAAAGCACTTCTGTGATGCGCGATTTATCGTCATGGAAGTGGACACTCCCATGATGATAATTTTGGTAATGTCATGGAACACTTCTCTGACAAAGACAGTATGACTATCTTGATTACATCATAAATTTGTCATGGATGTACATGCATGACAAAAAACGCGACCTACTGTGACAAACACGTATCATCACGGAAGTGTATTTTTTTTTGTAGTGGACCTAGGTAGCTATATGTATAGCGAGAGACCAGTCGGTGTATGTCCATTTGTTAGAGGCAAATAAGGCCCAGCGAGACGGATAGACAGAGAGAATGGAACTAGGAGGTGGTGCGAGAGGCCCAACTACTAGCTAGACAGGGGGAGGAGTGTGCGGTTGTGAGATCAATGAAAAGAGGCGAGAGTTTACGTGTGTCTCGAGCGTCTGAGAGACACGAGGCAAGGACACATAAAGGAGGAGATTGAAGGTGTGTGTGTATGTTGTAGGCAAGCATCGCTGGAGAGGTTTATCGATCGGTGTGTGTCGTAAAGGAGTTGTGGAGACTCTGGGAGAACGACCTAAAGAAAAAAAATGAATGTGCCTGGTGGATAGAATGCCGAGCGAGGGGTAGGGCGAGGAGGGCGTGTGCATGCACGAGAGAAAGTTAGTGGTAGCTACAAAGGTTAGAGGATTGTGTGGGTGTAAGAGACTAACAAAGATCATAATTTGATATGAAAGCGGACTCATATATTTGCACAGGAGATCATAGTGTTTTAAACATTGCATGCATGAATATAGCGGTGATACACGTGATGTGCACATGTTATACCATAATGTGATAATGCATGGCGTTTGCAACTCACAAATAAATGCCGAACAATCTAAACCATACTATACATCAAACAATCTCACATTTTATTTGAATTTGTGATAATGTGTGGCGTTTGCAGCTTACAACTAAATATCGAACATTCTCACATTTTATTTGAACTTGTGGTAATGTGTGGTGTTTGCAACTCACATCTAAATACTTGTAGGCGTAGGGGGCGGGACACCATACATAATGTGATAAACACATTATATATATGAGACATGGTTTAGATTATGAAGATCTAGCTAGAGCTAGAAATGTAATGTGATTTGAAATCAAAATAAAGTGGATTAAAAAAATCTAGTTCGAGTTCATATAGTACACATAGTTCATATGTAACTCGAGACTAATCATGTGGTGTGCTGTGAAGATAATACACAAACGATGGTTTAACTTGACAATAATGATGATTGTAGATCTTATTAAAACAGAGAAACAAATTCAAATGCTTTGACTTCACAACAATCATTACTGTAGATCTTATTCAAATAGAGAAACGAATTCAAATTTAGTTCATATTGAAGCGGTAGTATATACATTTGGAATGCACTAAAACGTTCATTTGAGTAGTAGGTTGTATGCATTATACACGTAGCGGAATATTTTAATTGAACATAACATGACTTCAAAGTTTTGAATGACATTTGTAGTGCGCATTGATTTGGTACAGTACACGTTAGGCTTGTCCGGAAATTTCAACCCGTGCCTTGTTAGCCCGAAATATTTAAGATATATCTTTGTCTCATTGTGCTCCGGCAACTCCCTCCACCTCAACTCGCGCCTTGCTATTCCGAAATTACAACGCGCGCAAAAACTCCCACCTCCTGTGAAATCCCGACACGCGAAATGCCCGTGGTACCCCTGAACCGAAAGAACCGCCTCAAATCGGTGGGGGGTACTTTCGTAACTTACCCCACATTTCGGACAAGCGCATCTCTAAGCCATGGTTCCCCACTGCCATCCCATCCACCCACCCATTCATACACCGAGGCCACGAAAAGCCACGACGAAACCCCACACCCTGCTCCGTCCGCCACCCAGCCGGAGCCTCTTCCCCGACGACGTCATCCACAACAACACCTGGACGTCCCTCATCCACCGTACCGGATGAGGATCCGTCGTCGATCTCATCGTCCCCGCCGTTCAGCCACCCGTCCTCCACCTCCAAGGAGCTGCCACGCGTTCCCCTCGTCTTTCGCGCCACCTCCATTCCGACACCGCCGTCTTCACCGCACCACCGAAGAGCATCATCATCACCGTTTCCTCGGATGAAGCTGCGGCCTAATCGGCACCACCAAAGAGGTTGTACACTAATCCCGCATTTTCTTCTTGATTCGATCTCACGGTGCTGCCGGCGCTTTCGGTCCCGAGCCGACACGGCAGCTCCATCCATCCACGGCGTCGCCGCCATTTCCTCCACGGCGTCGCTCCCTCGGCAGCGACGTCCACATCGATAGGAGTTGCTGCTGATTTAGCTCTCGCTTCGCCTGCTGCTGCTCTGCTCTTGCTCTCGGTCCCTGCTGGTCTGCTCTTGCTATTGCTCTTGCTCGCTGCTGCTGCTCGCTCTTGCTCTTGCTTGCGATGCTGCTCGATTTAGCTACACTTGATCGACTGAATCAACTTTTGGGTCGATCGATTTTCGGGGTGGGGGGCTCGCTTGGGTGAAGGAAGAACCAGCCGCAGCGGGAGGGGGGCTCGTCGGAGAGGTATCCCATCTATCTTAGGGTTCGAGGATGGGGCGGTGGCGGGCGTTGGCGGGCGGTGGCGTGGGGATTGCGGAGAAAAAAGCTTGGCACGCGGGGCTAGGGGATGGCGGCGGCGGACGGACCGGGTGGGGAGTGTTTTCGGGCGGGCGGCGGCGACCGCCGTCGGCGCTGGGCGGCTGCTGTTTGGCCGGTGGTGGTGGCGGCTCGAGGGGTGGAGGTTGAAGATGAACCGCATGCCCTTGATTTCGTATCCAACGGCTGCAAAATCGACCGACGAGAGATGAAAAAGTCGATCGACCGACGTAGTAGCCTCACCTTGCTAGTGCGTTCAGTTTCGATAGCAAAATTCAGTTTCGACAAAGAAAATTCAGTTTAACGATTAAGTTCAGTTTAACGATTAAGTTCAGTTTCAACAGTTAAGTTCAGAGATGAGCGGCTGATGTATTTTACATCTAGCACTTTGTGGTTATGTATTTTACGTCATGCATTGGAGATGCTATTAGAATTCCATTCAGGTTAACGCTGTTCTTGTCTCTCTTGTCCTGCTTCAGCCTTGGCGTCGTACAACTCACCGGAGCTGCTCATACGACGAAACCCTCCATCACAGCGGAGCAGTACCTCGGGCTCCATCTCCAGACGCCTAAGATCTTCTTCCCCTCCTTCGACAGCAAAGTCAGCCGGAGCATCCTCACCGGCCAACCCAATCACGATGAGATCAAAATGGCTTCGCCAAAGAGGTTGTACACTTGTTGCATCTATTTTTTACTCTACATGTTTTATATATTGTCCACTAAGCACACGGATTTGTTCCTTTAGTGTATCCTTGAAAGAAAAAACGTAGGAATTTTAATTTTCGCGTGCCCTCCTTTTCATATTCCTATTAATGAAGCATAAGACTAAGAGATAGTAGCATAATAGCATTATAACCGTACATTTTCTTGTGGTTTGACTTAATCTCACCATGCTTCTTTGCATCATGTGATCTTCCAATTGTTGTGAATCAAACACCCAGATTGGCAGAAATCCTGTGTTTTTAAATTCTCTATTTTGTACGTGCATTCCTATCCTATTCCTGTCTATTTCCTATCCCTGCATTGTTGGAATCCTCCAATTCAAACGAGCACTTACATAATTACTTCTCTTATAGATAGTTGTCAAAGAAAACCTTGCGTGGTTTGTCCCGCTCCTGCTGCGCCGTCGTCCACCCAGCTCAGCTGCTCCAACGACGAAGGGTCCAGCACAGCAGGGATCCGCCTCGGACTGTCTTTCGCCGCCTCAGATCTTCTTCCCCGCCGCTGGCAGCCATGAAAAATGCATTACCATCATCAACCGAGCAGATGACCACGAGGACTACACGGGTCCGCAAGAGAGGTCGCACTCTTTCGTGTCTACTTACGTTATGCGTCGCTTCATATTACATGCTACTTTATCGTCCTGTTCACCAATTAGACTCTGAGTAAGCTCCAAACTAATGGTCAAACTTGAGTTTTTAAATGGTTGTGCGGTACATATCAGGGCCGCTATCAATAGTATCTATCTACTATCTGGTTAATCTCCGGTGTCTACTATGAGTTTCATGTTGGGTGGGAAACAAACAGTAAAGAAGCCATTATCTGTATTTTTTAACTGTAGCCATTATCTGCCTGCTATTATTGGTTTTGGGTCTATCCACAGGTTGCTACCATCACTCTGGATTTCTGCATGCACTCCTTACATAATCTCACTATGTTTTATTCCTATGCATGACAGTTATTGTAAACACTGGAACTGAACATGTAGAGCAAAAGAGACGAGCCTTGCATGGCAATAAAATTTCATGCAGATGTCGCTCCATGGTAGGCGCAAAGGCAACCCCCGTCCATGCATTTTGAATTGTAATCAAGAGGAAGATATCTGTTCTAAGGGGGATTCAGAAGGAGAAGACAACTCCTATTTACCCCCTGAGGTCTTCGCTCTAACTTGGCATGCTGATGTTGGTTATATCATGCATATGGTGTCTTGCATTGCTTACTTTATACATCAAATATGTCATCTGCTCAGTTTAGACATCCTTTGTGTGAATGCCATCTGTTTAGTTTATTTATCGTTTATGTGAATTATGCAACGCCATCTTGTTTAGCCAGGCATCATATATGTGAATTTTGCAATGCTATCCTGCTTAGCCAGTCATCTTATATGTAAATTATATCAGGCCATCCTTTTTTTTTGCGTTACATATTAAATTTGTCAACAATGTTAGTACATTCAACTGCTCTTCGTGTGCATCAGCCATTTGACACGGTGATGGCAAATTCTGGAGTGAAAACAAGGTCTTCAGAGCAGACTATGCTATCTGACGAAGCGCATATCTCGCTAGTTATGGGTAGCTCCTCAGAGGAGGATTCAGAGACAGATGACCAGTCCTATTCCCCCCGAGGTGTATGCTCTAACTTGGCAGGGTTATGTTGCTCATATCGTGCGTATGGTGTCTCGCATTGCCATGTCATTTGATTAGTTTAGACATGCTTTGTGTGAATTCCACCTGTTCAGTGTCTAATTACCATATATGTGAATTATGCATTGCCAACTTGTTGCAAGACATTATATATGTGAACTATACAATGCTATCTTGTTGCAAAGGCATTATATATGTGAATTATGCAATGCCATGCTATTTAGCCAATCATCATGTATGTGAATTATATCATGCTATCATTTTTTGTATTACGTGTTCCATTTGTCGACAATGTTTGTATATTCAACTACTCTTACTCTTCCTGTGCATCAGCCATTTAAAGCGGTGATGGAAGTATCTGGAGTGAAAACAAGGTTTTCAGAGCAGACAATGCTACCTGCTGAAGCAGACATCTTGCTGGTTATAGAGAGCTCCTCAGAGGAGGATTCAGAGATTGATGACCAGTCCTATTTCCCCCCTGAGGTCTATTCTCAAACTTGGCAGGGTTATATTACCCATGTCATGCATGTTGTCTTGCATTGCTTAGTTTTTACATCATATATGGATTGCCATCTGCTTACTTGCTTACTATATAAATCATATATTTGAATTATATCATGCCATCATGTTTACATAGTACATACACATCATCTATCTGAATTATGGCATGGCAACCCATTTAATAAAGACATCATATTGTTATATCATCTCATCCTGTTTAGTGTTTACAGTCATCATATTTTGAATTATGGCATTCTATCCGTGAATGTATGTGAATTATGGCATGCCAACCTATCTAATAAACACATTATATAGTTATGTCATGTCATCCTGCTTACATAGTCTCATATTTTGAACTATGTCTTTCCATCTTTTAGTTAGCCATCATAATGTGAAATTGTGTCATGCTATCTGTGTTTAGTTAGCCATCATATATGTGAAATTGTGTCATGCTATCCTGTTTGGTTAGACAACATAAATATGAATTATTTCATGCCCTCTTTTATTCCCCACTATCCATTGCACCTGTCTATCATACAATGTCTATACTTTCAATTACTTTTCTTGTTTATCAGCCATTTGAATTGGAGAGCGTGATGGCAGTATCTAAGGGAGTAGCAACACGGTCTTCAGAAAAGATAGTGCTACCAGTTGATGCAGATAGAACCACGGTTGTACTTGCCCAAGGACCAGATCCACCACACATAACCAAGACTCTCACAGATTGTACCCCTACCCAGTTGGACAGAGAACCAGCTACACCCCTTCTAACCCCATCCCCGGCAGATAGTAACCCAGTTCCAGTTGACACAGCACCGTCTCCACCATAGAGCACCCAAACACGAGCAGTTAGTAAGGGAACTACAGTGCCCAAAGCACGAGGACCACCACTCCGAATCCCAACTCAACGCTTAAAGGAGAAGAAGATTTGTTCTCAAGTCAGGTTCTGTAGATATGGTTCATACTCCTTTGCTATTGCATTACTGTATTTACTCATACCAACTATTTTCAAATTTGAAGGATGGAATTTAAACTCCAATGGCGCAGCAGGTATGTTTTAAACCTGTTTCTTTAACTGGTTTGCTGTTGTAACCTGCTCTATGTTGATTTCAGTTTCAATCGAATAAACAGTTATGTTCTCATGTCATGCACATTACAAGTGTTGTTATTGCTCTATAGTTACCCCCCCTTATATTCTGTCTATTCTGCTTTGTCTTGAACAAATATTATTTGAATTGTGTCTCTATCTTGATTTGGCAACAAAAACTAGAATGATATAGACCATAAAGTGACCATGGTACATAGATATATGTTTGTTTCATGTTGTTATCCTGTCCACTTTACTATTGAACTCATTTACCAAAATGAGTTTCATATACAACATGGTAAACATGTGATGTGTCTGCTTGTTTCTCTTTTAGAATGCAGACAAAATATTGGAGAACAGTACCACGTTATCCAATGGTAAAGAAAGTAATGCAGATAAGGTTCAAGATAGTGAGACATCCATGTTGGTCTCCAAGAAAGCTGATAAAAACTATCTTGACGACAGTGAGGGAACCCAAAAGTCCTGTCTTGATGTAGTGTTCGAGTTACTGGCCACTACTGCTGGCCCAAGCTCTTCGAATGCTGCCTGAATCAGTTCATCTTCTTGAGTCTCAACTTCAAGTTGAAAGACATCGATCGATGTCTTGCGACAGAAGTCAAGGACCGAGGAAGTCCTCAGAGAATTCAGATGCATATTTTCCGGTGCAACAACAAGCGCTAGAGGATTTAAGCACCAAACAAGAGAAAGTTAATAAGCTTGCTAAGCATCTTGCCAAATTATGGGTACCTGGATATTGTTTCTTGAGATCTTCAAGTGGTTTCAGTTCGGATTTGTTTTGCTGCGGCGTTTATTTACGCTGGTCGCCAACTTTGACAACCAGTGTATATGATATGCTGCTTTGTTCCCTATATTTGCACTAGTGGCGAACTTTGATGCCCAGTGGATGTGATATGTGCAATAGCCGTGATGGCCTAGCGTTAGTTGATTTCTTATTTATTTCCTTGTTGTCTTGTTTATTTGTTTGCTTGTAGTCATTGTAGTTCTTTTTCCGCGGAACCTATTTTTAAAAACTAGGCCACAATAACCATGGGCTAATATTTACTGTAGTGACACCGGGCCTCCTACTGGCAGTAGAAATAGCGGGCCTTCTACGGGCTGTAGAAACAATGGGCCTTCTACGGGCCGTAGAAACAATGGGCCTTCTACGGGCCGTAGAAACAATGGGCCTTATACGGGCCGTATGATCGATTGGCCAAACATGGGCCAAACAGACCGCATTATGGCCTTAAACATGCTAGAGTTGGAATCGTCCATTCATGGGCCGACCATAACGGGCCATCGTTAATAGGCCGTATTTGATGACGCCATGAAAATGGCCCAATGTATTAACGGACCACAAACGGGCCGACTGTAACCACAGGCTGAATTTGGCCCACAAGAAGAAAATGACAGTAACGGGCCGTAAGTAAACGAATGCTGGAAATGAGCCCAAGAATAAATGGGCTCTAAGAAGGCCGAAAGATAACATGGGCTGGAAACGGCCCAATGGAATAACGGGCCGTTAATGGGTATAAAGTGATACCTTTGTTCATTACGGGCGGTTTCACCACGTGCGCCATTAGGCCAAGAGTTACATAGGGCCTAATATGGGCCGAAAGACGTCATGGGCCATACATGCGCCAGAAGTGAAAACGGGCTGGAATCATATTGGATGGCCCAGATGACGCTACTGGGCCTAATTCGGATAGGGCGTAACGGGCCTTGGGTTAGCGGGCTTTAAATGGGCTATATGCGAACATGCCGTTAACAGGCTTTCCATGGGCCAGCCTTTTCACAGGAATGGGCCTCCGTTGGGCCGTGCCACGTGTCGATGTATCATAGGCGCCTTACGTCCAATGAGTGGATGATATCTGTCCCAACGATGAGCAGACACGTGTTTCCTCCAGTCAATGATAATTTTACACGTGGAAAATCCCCATTGGTCTCGGCTGTTAACGGGTTATCGGATCCAAAACCCGACCCGATAGCTTAACGGCGTTCCGTTACGGTGGATGCCACGTGTCGGTCACCCTTGACGAAAGCACTTCTGTGACGCGCGATTTATCGTCATGGAAGTGGACACTTCCATGATGATAATTTTGGTAATGTCATGGAACACTTCTACGACAGCACAGGTATGACTATCTTGATTCTATCATAAAATCGTCATGGATGTACATGCATGACAGAAAACGCGACCTACTGTGGCAAACACGTATCATCACGGAAGTGTATTTTTTTGTAGTGATGATAGGATAATATTTTTGGTATGTTTGTGATAAAGATGCAAAGTAAAATAAAAGCAAAGTAAAAGCAAAGGAAATAAATAAGTGTTGGAAGATTAATATGATGAAGATAGACCCGGGGGCCATAGGTTTCACTAGTGGCTCCTCTCAAGAGCATAAGTATTTTACGGTGGGTGAACGAATTATTGTTGAGCAATTGACAGAATTGAGCATAGTTATGAGAATATCTAGGTATGATCATGTATATAGGCATCACGTCCGAGACAAGTAGACCGACTCCCTTTGCATCTACTACTATTACTCAACTCATCGACCGCTATCCAAAGATGCATCTAGAGTATTAAGTTCATGAAAACAGAGTAACGCTTAAGCAAGATGACATGATGTAGAGGATAAATTCATGCAATATGATAAAACCCCATCTTGTTATCCTCGATGGCAACAATACAATCGTGCCTTGCTGCCCCTCATGTCACTCGTAAAGGACACCGCAAGATTGAACCCAAAGCTAAGCACTTCTCCCATTGCAAGAAAGATCAATCTAGTAGGCCAAACCAAACTGATAATTCGAAGAGACTTGCAAAGATAACCAATCATACATAAAAGAATTCAGAGAAGATTCAAATATTGTTCATAGATAAACTTGAAAATAAACCCACAATTCAACGGTCTCAACAAACACACCGCAAAATAAGATTACATCGAATAGATCTCCACGAGAGCGGGGGAGAACATTGTATTGAGATCCAAAAAGAGAGAAGAAGCCATCTAGCTACTAACTATGGACCCGAAGGTCTGAAGTAAACTACTCACACTTCATCGGAGAGGCTATGGTGTTGATGTAGAAGCCCTCCGTGATGGATGCCCCCTCCGGCGGAGCTCCAGAACAGGCCCCAAGATGGGATCTTGTGGGTACAGAAGGTTGCGGCGGTGGAATTAGGTTTTTGGCACCGTATCTGATCGTTTGGGGGGTACGTAGGTATATATAGGAGGAAGGAGTACCTCGGTGGAGCAACAAGGGGCCCACGAGGGTGGAGGACACGCCCTGGGGGGTAGGCGCGCCCCCTACCTCGTGGCCTCCTCCTTTGTTTCTTGACGTAGGGTCCAAGTCTCCTGGATCATATTCTTCCTAAATATAACGTTCCTGAAGGTTTCATTCCGTTTGGACTCCGTTTGATATTCCTTTTCCACTAAAGTCTGAGATAGGCAAAAATAGCAATTCTGGGTTGGGCCTCCGGTTAATAGGTTAGTCCCAAAAATAATATAAAAGTGAATAATAAAGCCCAATAAAGTTCAAAACAGTATATAACATACCATGGAGCAATCAAAAATTATAGATACGTTGGAGACGTATCACCCGCGCGGGAAGAAGGAAGCTGCCAAGAAGTTCCCCGACCGTAAGAAAATGCTCCACCGCTCCCAGCGCCGCCACGTCAGGATCTGTTGCCACGGCAGGGCCACGCGCCGCTTGTCGTGGTTGCGCGGGGACACCAAGATCAAGCTCCGCCTCCACGACAGGCCCCGTTGGCCACGGTGGGCTGCCGCGCCTTAACCCCTGAGCTGCGTGGCGTCGTCTGGCCGGGCAAGTTCAAGCCGGATCTGCCTCCCTGCTATGACGGAACCCCGACCCTGCGGAATTCTTGCAGCTCTATGAGCTGAGCATCGAGGCGGCCAACGGTGACGAGAAAGTCATGGCGAACTGGTTCCCCATGGCTCTCAAGGACGGTGCTCGCTCGTGGCACCTGAACCTGCCTCCGGGCTCGATCTCCTCCTGGGGTGAGATGCGTGACCGCTTTGTCGCCAACTTCCAGGGCACTCGCGATCTCCCCCGGCTGCGGGTGACCTACGCCGCATCAAGCAACAGCCAGGAGAGACCTTGCAGAAGTACATCCAACGCTTCAACAGCGTTCGCGTCAAGATCCCCAAGGTGATGGATGAGGCCATCATTTCGGCGTTTTCTGATGGTGTCAACGACGTCAAGATGGAGGAGGAGCTCGCCATCCACGAGGATTTGTGCACGGCTCTAGAGTTGTTCAACCTGGCGACCAAGTGCGCGAGAGCTGAGGAAGGGCGCCTTTCCCTCGTCGAGCTCCCAGCTACTGACCTGGAGGAGAAGAAGGCCAAGGCCAAGGACGTGAAGCGCAAGGGAGTGGCCGTGCTCGCGGCGGAGCCAGACTCGAAGCGCGGACGGGATCATCCCGAGTTGTCCAAGAGCAGCCGACCGTTCTGCGCCTTCCACAATGTACACAGCCACAACACCAACGACTGTCAGGAGCTCAGGGCCATTCGAGATGGACGCTTCGGTCGACGCCCCGAGCGCAACGACCGGGGCTACGGCCGAGGAGGAGGGCATGGCGGAGGACACTGGGACGACCGAGCCCCCCGCCAGGAGTGGCGTGACCGGCCTCACGAGGACCACTGGCAGGATCAGCCTCGTGAGGAAGCCTGGAGGGATCAGCCTCTCGAGGACCGCCCTCAGGGCAACGCTGGCCTTCCTCCGCGGCCACCACCACCCAGAAGGAACGATGACCACCATCAGGACGAAGGAGCAGGGGGCTTCCAGGAATCACGCGCTATCGCCTGTATCTTGGGCGGAGCTCAGGCCCTAGCGTCTCAGCTTATCTTCGAGCAGTTTGTTCACGAGGTGAACGCGGCTCTTCCCAAGCTCGAGGCCACACACCCGCTCAGGTGGTCCAAGTACGCCATCACTTTCAGCTCGGCGGACCAGCTCAAGTGCGCCACAGCCGCCGGTGCTCTCCCAATGCTCTGCTCGCCGATCATCAGCAACGTCCAAGTCACCAAGACCCTTATCGATGGTGGTGCGGGGCTAAACGTCCTGTCCATCGACACGTTCGATCACCTTCAAGTACCCTATGACCATCTGCAGTCGACCAAGCCTTTCTCAGGAGTGACCAATGGTTCCACCACCCTGATCGGGCAGGTCTGCCTCCCTGTCACCTTCGGTGGACGTGATAACTACCACACCGAGCTCATCGACATCGACGTCGCCCACATTCGTCTGCCGTACAATGCCATCCTTGGGTACCCAGCGTTGGCCAAGTTCATGGCAGTGACCCACCATGGCTACAACGTCCTCAATATGCCAGGGACTGGTGGTGTCATCACAGTCGCCTGTGAGGAGAAGGATGGAGTGTGCTCCCTTGAGCGTGCCTTCCAGGCCGCAACAATCGAAGACCCTGACAGCGAAGGAATGCTGCACCCTCCTGAGGCCATCCCCAAGAAGAAGAAGTAGCTTCTCTGTGCAGGCCTCAGGAGAGCAGCGTTGAGGGAGTCCTGGAATAGGGGGTCCTCGGACAGCCGGACTATATCCTTTGGCCGGACTGTTGGACAATGAAGATACAAGATTGGAGACTTCGTCCCGTGTCCGGGTGGGACTTTCCTTGGTGTGGAAGGCAAGATTGGCAATACGGATCTGTAGATCTCCTCCCTTGTAACCGACTCTATGTAACCCTAGCCCCCTCCGGTGTCTATATAAACCGGAGGGTTTAGTCCGTAGGACAACAACAATCATAATCATAGGCTAGCTTCTAGGGTTTAGCCGCTACGATCTCGTGGTAGATCAACTCTGGTAATACTCATATCATCAAGATCAATCAAGCAGGAAGTAGGGTATTACCTCCATCGAGAGGGCCCGAACCTAGGTAAACATTGTGTCCCCCGCCTCCTGTTACCATCCACCTTAGACGCACAGTTCGGGACCCCTACCCAAGATCTGCCGGTTTTGACACCGACATTGGTGCTTTCATTTAGAGTTCCACTGTGCCGTCACCATAAGGCTTGATGGCCCCTTCGATCATCGGCAACGATGCGATCGAAGGTGAGGTTTTCCTCCCCGGACAGATCTTTGTATTCGGCGGCTTCGTACTGCGGGCCAACTCGTTTGGCCATCTGGAGCATATCGAGAGCTACGCCCCTGGCCGTCAGGTCAGGTTTGGAAATTTAAACTATACTGCCGACATCCGCGAAGACTTGATCTTCGACGGATTCGAGCCCGTGTCAGGTGCGCCGCACAGTCACGACGAGCATGACTTAGCTCTGCCGCCGGACAGTGTTCGGGAGATCGCACCTGTGGCTACTCTGGCCCTTGATCCAGAGCAAATTGCGCCGTCCGAGGATGGGTGGATGGACCCCGCCACGGAGACCGCACACTCAGCGGCAATAGAGCTGAATACTGACTTCATCTCCTATGAGACCTGTGTTGCCGGATCCTTGGATTCGTCCCCGGCCACGGGCTCCGAACCGCCGGCGTCCGTGCCTATCGAATCCGATTGGGCACCGATCATGGAGTTTTCCTCCGTGGATATCTTTTAGCACTCGCCCCTGGGTGATGTGCTAAATTCATTAAGGTCTCTCTCCTTGTCAGGAGGCCCTTGGCTGAACTGTGTTCGGCTTGAGTGGGAAGCGGACGACGAAGAAATTCGTTCCCCACCCACCACCCACTTAATAGCCACTGTCGACGACTTAACCGACATGCTTGATTTCGGCTCCGAAGACATTGACGGTATGGACGACAATGTAGGAGAAGAACAGGAACCACCGCCCACAGGGCGCTGGACCACCACCTCATCATATGATATATACATGGTGGACACCCCCAAAGAAGGCGATGGAGATAAGACAATGGAGGATAACCCCTTCGAGAAGCAACCCAGGCACCGGCGTCAGCGGCGCCGCTCTAAGCCCCGCCATAGCAAAAGCAGCGATGCCGACACAAGAGACAATAACGCTGCAGATAATGCCGAAGACAAAGACAATCCCCTCCAGCCAGGTTTTGAGCAGGAGGATGGGCAAGCTAGCCCTAAGGAACAGGCAGGAGACGGAGAATCGGAGTTTGAAAATTACATGCCCCTCTCCGAAGAAGAGGTGAGCCTCGGCGACGAAGAATTTATCGTGCCTGAGGATCCCGTCGAACAGGAGCGCTTCCAGCACCGGCTTATAGCCACAGTAAAAAGCCTGAAGAAAAAGCAACAACAGCTTCAAGCTGACCAAGATCTGCTAGCGGATAGATGGACTGAGGTGCAGGCGGCCGAGGAATACGAACTCGAGCGCCCAACCAAAAGTTATCCAAAGCACAGGTTGCTACCCCAACTCGAGGAGGAAGCATTAAAACCTACGCTCCCAGCGTATGATGCGGCTGACCGGCCACCTCATGGCCGAGACAAAGCGGCATATCAGGCCAAAGCCCAGCCCGCACCCCGCCGCCAGTCAAACAAAAATACCAAGGCCCGGGGCAACACGCAGGACCTGCGAGACGTATTGGAAAACAAAGCGGGACATGCAAGATCGATCTTCGGATCACGGGGGCGTGCCCCAACGCGTGACGATGACCGTCACGCCGGATACACTAAAAGCAACTCCGGCCGGGCCGAATACAGCAGACAAGACTCGTATGAACTGCGTCGTGTTATAGCCCGGCACAGAGGCGCCGCACACCCCCTATGCTTCACTGGTGAAGTAATGGATCACAAATTCCCAGAGGGTTTTAAACCCGTGAACATTGAATCATATGACGGCACTACGGACCCCGCGGTATGGATAGAGGATTTCTTCCTCCACATTCACATAGCCCGCGGAGATGATCTACACGCCATAAAGTACCTCCCGCTAGAGCTCAAAGGGCCGGCTCGGCATTGGCTGAATAGCTTGCCGACAAACTCCATTGGAAGTTGGGCGAACCTGGCAGACGCATTCCTGGACAACTTCCAGGGCACTTATGTGCGGCCACCGGATGCTGACGACTTAAGTCACATAACACAACAGCCCGAAGAGTCAGCTAGGAAATTCTAGACTCGGTTCCTAACCAAAAAGAACCAATTGTCGACTGTCCGGATGCCGAAGCCTAGCGGCCTTTAAACATAACATCCGTGACGAGTGGCTAGCCCGACATCTCGGCCAAGGGAAGCCAAAGTCCATGGAAGCCCTCACGACACTCATGACCCGCTTTTGCGCGGGCGAAGATAGCTGGTTGGCCCGTAGCAACAACACTACAAGCAAACCTGGCACATCAGAAGCCATAGATAGCAACGGCAAACCCCGATGCAACAAACACAAGCGCCGAAAATATGGTGAAAACGCCGAAGATACGACAGTTAATGCCGGATTTAGTGGCTCCAAGTCCGGTCAGCGGAAAGGACCACTCGAAAATAACAACTCGGGTCCGTCCAGTCTGGACCGCATACTTGACCGCCAATGCCAAATTCATGGCACCCCAAGAACGCCAGCCACCCATACCAACAGAGAATGCTGGGTCTTCAAACAAGCCAGTAGGGCAGGCACCAAAAACAAAGATGGGGGGTCCCAAAGCAATGATGGCGACGAAGAGCCCAGATCACCAAACACAGGAGGGCAAAAAATATTTCCCCCGCAAATCCAAACAGTGAACATGGTAAACAACACCCACATTCCCAACCCGGACCGGATGCACACCCTTAGGGATGCCGACTTAACAGAACTAGTCGTCCCACAATATAAACTAGGGCCGGTCACCTTCAACCGCACGGATCGTCTGGTTAACGCCAATCAGGGCAATCCATCCACACTAGTCCTCGACCCAATAATTAACGGGTTCCACCTCACACAAGTCCTTATGGACGGAGGCAGCAGTCTAAACCTGCTTTACCAGGACACAGTGCGCAAGATGGGCATCGATCATTCGATGATCAAACCCACTAAAGCCACTTTCAGAGGCATTATACCAGGTGTGGAAGCCAGCTGTACAGGCTCCATTGCCCTTGAGGTAGTCTTTGGATCACCAGAAAATTACCGTACCGAGGAGTTAATCTTTGAAATTGTCCCCTTCCGCAGTGATTATCAGGCACTGCTTGGATGAACCATGTTTGCTCGATTCAACACGGTGCCACATTATGCCTACCGTAAGCTCAAGATGCCCAGTCCACGCGGCGTCATCATGGTTAAGGGCAAGGCTGAACTTTCCTTCAGCACCAACGAGTACACCGCTGCCTTAACAGCAGAACCAACGAGCAGCACCTTGCAGCCGAACCTAGAGTCGACGGCCAGGCCCCCGGACACCGCCAAAGGATTCCGAACTACTTCGCGGCAAGATAGCCCGGCTCGTCTAGAGCTCAATTAAACACTCCAGCAAAGGCCAGGACACGCCGCACATAGCGGCTCAACCGCTCTCCGGCACACAAACATTTCTTACATTTCCTTTGCAGGTTCACCTCTGCGCCGACCAGGACGGGCGATATGGAGGCAGTTCGAACGCGCAAGGGAATCCTTAGATATTCCCCGCGATGACCATCCGACTATACTCCGGATCCGCACACAGCTTCTTCCCCCTGGTCTCAGCAGGTTCCACAGTCATATTTCTTTTTTATCACATTACCTGTACTCATACGCATCGACATACTATTCAAATACAACATGTGGATTTATATGACGCTTTACTGCTGCTATTTCTTATTAGAATTCTTTTGTCAAGTGGCATCCGTACACCGCGATATGCCTTTAAACATGCTAGGGGCTTCGTTTTACCCATAATACGACAATAAAGTCCGAACACCTTCACGGAAGTTCGGCACCCCGAACCCATAGCATTATATGCATCAGCTCTGAATCATGTCTTGGGTCAATAGTTGGGGTTGCCCGGCTCCCATGTTTTGGTACCTTATGTTCCGCTATATCGGCTAAGGTAGCACTAGGAGAACTACTACGATTGTGTCCCAGTTCTTCCGGACGAGCACCTCAGTAGAGAAAGCCGAAAACTGACTGTCATGATACGGCGAGAGCTGGTCAGCTGTTCGAGAGGTTGTAAAATCTTTAAGGATTTCTCCCGCACAATGCCATAACCTATGCAACGTGCGATGGATCGGTTTTTCTTCCGATCAGGTGCTTATAGAGCCCCTCGTGCGGTCTTCCAAACACCAGGGGCTGCGCCTACCTTCCTAAAGCTCATATGGCTAAGTGAGAGTGATAAAGCCCTATAGTCCGATTGCCTGGTTCGTTGTGCTGAACACCTCCTTCGAAGGACCCAAAACTGGGATAAAGAGTGATCAGGTTTATCCCGAACACCCTCGTACTTCTTACATGGGGGCAGAAGCCGATGACTGGCCAACTCTCAGGATTAATATATAAAACAACCGCGCAGGAGGATAAACTTTTATATAACATGCAATAAATAATATAAATGACCTTGTTCAAACATTACAAAGGACAACATGATCTGCATTCATGGAAATATAATGTCCTTGGTACACAGCTCCGCCGCAAGGTAGGACCCTTTCGGGACACCTTCATAATATAATTCGGGCTTGCGGTGCTCCTTCTCCTCTGGCGGTCCTTCGGTCATCAGCTTTTCAGCATCCATCTTCCCCCAGTGCACCTTTGCGCGGGTGAAGGCCATTCGCGCACCCTCTATACAGATCGACCGCTTGATGACGTCAAGTCGAGGGCAGACACTTACAAGCCGTTTCACGAGCCCGAAGTAGCTGCTTGGAATCGGCTCGGCAAGCCATAGCCGGATAATTAAATCCTTCATGGCTAGTTCCGCTGCCTTATGCAGTTCGATCAGCTGTTTCAGTTGATCGGCAAAAGGCACCGGATGATTCGCTGCCAGCTACTGCGACCAGAAGAGCTTGTCCGCGGTGTTCCTTTCTTCGGCTCGGTAGAATTGGGAGGCATCTGATATGCTGTGGGGCAGTTCCGCAAACACCCCTGGAGAAATCCGAACTTAAAATTAGAAAAATGATTTTCTCCTCAAATACTTAATTTACATGGAAAAAGCCTTACCCGCTGCGATCTTCCTCGCCTCTTGGATCTTCTGCAAGGTGCCTTGGGTTTCCCCCTGGGCATCGCGCGTGGCCTGACGAGCCTCGGTGAGTTCGGATTCTTTTTCCGTTAAACTCTGCTCCAAGGTCTCACATTTCTTAACGGCCTCTTGAAGCTTCTGCTCAACTTCAATAACCCTGGCCTCGTGCTTCTCACGAAGGGCCAGCTCTACGGCTGCCTTTTCCTCGGCCTTGGCCACAACCCTCTTAAGAGCCTCGACTTCGGTCATCATCCCTAAAGAAAATCAGGGAACATATTTTATCATACTGGAAATTTGTTCACACTAAATGCGAACAAGGCTTACGCATACCTTGCTTATCTTCCAACTGCCTTTTCAACTGGCCAAGTTCTTCTTTGGTCCACTCCAAACTTTGATTCAGTCCGGAGACCTCCGCAGTATGTGAGACAGCAGCCGCCGCAGACACCTGCTTATAAAAGAGAGATAGATGTCATCAAATGAGTGTTCCTACGAAAATAAAATTTGATCCTACGGAATAGTGTATCAAGGGCTACTATCTATACTATGACATTCTTCGAAACCTCAAAAAATATACCTCAAAGCCTTTTATAAGGCTGATGCAGGCTTCATTCAGTCCATTCTCAGTAGACTGAATCTTCTCAATCACCGCACCCATAAGGGCACAGTGTTCATCGACGATGGATGCGCTCTTCAGCGCCGCCAACAAAGCACCCGGCACCTCTGGTTGGACAGAGATTGCCGGTGGAGAAGGCACGCCCCCTCCAGCCGAGTGGGACCGCCTGCTTGATTCTGGAGCTGTATTGGTCTCCGGAATTGCGTCCGGCTAGGAGCCAAATTCAAGATGGCCCCCGCCGATGACTCCCATGGGAATCTTCTCCCCCATATCTCCGGGCCCTGAAGTCTGACCTCCAGGCGCCGTTTTCGCGATCTCTTCCTCCCCTCCTTCGCCGGGGTCCTTCTGGGACAAAGCCTCGGTGTTATCCACATGATTCGGGGAAGGGGCCTTCGGGGGCGTCCCGCTCTCCATAGCATCCGAGCTCAGCAAATCCTATGATGATGATTTCTTGGTGCGGGACCTCGCCGGACTACAAAAAATACGGCTCAGGTCAAAATATTACGCCATGATGGAACTGGACGCATAAATGTGTTCGGATTTTATACTCACGAGTTCACCAGGGGCTGGGCCCTGGGATCCCGCGCCGGGCTCTTGTCGGCGACGACCATAGACCCTTCCGGAAGAGGAGCTTTTCCCCTTTTAGGCGACTCGGCCTCCAAGTGTATGGAGGCCGCCCTCTTCTTTCTTCTCCCCGCGGGGGATCCATCTTCCTCCTCCTCGTCGTCCTCTTCGGAGGCGGAACAGGCATTGGAGCCTTCGGATATTGTGTCTGAAGTGCCGCGGCGACGAAGGCCGCCCCGGGTCTTTTTGGCCTCCTTCTCGGTCGTCTTCTTCTGCACCTTGTAAGGCGCCGGGACCAGCATCTTTGTCAGAAGTGGGACGGCCGGTTCTTCGGGCAGCGGGGCCGGACAGTGGATCTGCTCCGCCTTCTTCGTCCAGCCCTAGGAGAGTTGTGGAAAACACATTAAGCATTTCCTTTGGCTTATGCAGATAAAATGTATGATGACTTACCGAGCTTGCAGGGCGGGACAGTTGGTACCCGCGGTCCTCGGCTGAGTCCGGCTATGATTTGCCGGACTTGAAAAGCACCTTCCAGGTGTCTTTGTGCGAGGAGCCAAAGAGCTCTCGCAGGGTTTGGTGCTTGGCTGGATCGAATTCCCATCGATTGCAAGTCCGGTGTTGACAAGGCAGGATCCGGCGAACCAACATCACCTGGACTACATTGACAAGTTCCATGCTCTTGTCTTCCATATCTTTAACACGCGTCTGGAGCCCCGACAGTTCATCGGACGGAGACCAGTTCAGGCCCTTCTTGACCCAGGATGTAAGCCGCAGAGGGGCTCCGGATCGAAACTCGGGAGTAGCGGCCCATTCCGCGCCGCGCGGCTCGGTGATGTAAAACCACTGCTGTTTCCACTCCTTGACGGAATCATTAAAGGTGCCTGTTGGCCATGTGATGTTGGGCATCTTGCTCACCATAGCACCCCCGCACTCGGTGTGCTCGCCGCCCACTACCTTGGGCTTCACATTAAAAATCTTCAGGCATAAGCTAAAATGTGGCGAGATGCGGAGAAAAGCCTTGCACACGACGATGAATGTCGAGATGTTGAGGAAGGAATTGGGAGACAGATCGTGAAGATCGATCCCGTAATAATACATGATGCTGCGAACGAATGGGTGGAGGGGAAACCCTAGCCCGTGTACAAAGTGAGGGAGAAATACAACCCTCTCGTGGGGTTCCGGAATATGGACGATCTGTCCCGCCGTCGGGAGACGGTGGCTGATTTTCTTGGCCAAGTACCCGGCCTCCCGAAGCTTTTTGATATCCTTCTCCTGGACAGTGGAGGCCATCCAATTGCCTCCTGCTCCGGATTCGGACATTTTCTGAGGGCCTTTGTGGGCGGAGAAGACGAACGCTTGGGCGCTGGAGCTCGAGCGAAAAGGAATGAATCGGGAAGGAGAAAGCTTGGGTGCGAAAGGGAGTCCTTATCCCCTTATAAAGGCAGCAGGGATTCTACGCCTCCCCACTTGCCTGGTAAACTCTCTTATTCCCCGAGCGCCGTGATTAATAGCGCGGTTGGGTTACCTGCACCCGTATTGATGAGAATCCCGTGATAAGGGGACACGATCTCTGCTTCGACAAGACGTGCCATGAAAACCGCCTCGCAATGCGTGTAGTAGCTGGTTGAGAAAACGGTTCGAATAATGACCGGGCCATGGCGTGATGTCACGTTATGAAAAGTTGTCAGCAGATTAGATTTGTGGAAATATTATACTCTCTACGATGGTATGTGGAATTTGTTGTGCAGAGCCGGACACGATCCTTGTGTTCGAAATCATCTATGGAGTATTCGGAGGAAGAACCCGCCTTGCAATGCCGAAGACAAATTTGCGCGTCGGACTCATCGTCATTGAAGCCTGGTTCAGGGGCTACTGAGGGAGTCCTGGATTAGGGGGTCCTCAGACAGCCGGACTATATCCTTTGGCTGGACGACTATGAAGATACAAGATTGGAGACTTCGTCCCGTGTCCGGGTGGGACTCTCCA
Organism: Aegilops longissima; assembly: GCA_021605205.1. NCBI lineage: Eukaryota > Viridiplantae > Streptophyta > Magnoliopsida > Poales > Poaceae > Aegilops > Aegilops longissima. The sequence goes on from CM038677.1 coordinate 593,642,170, forward strand.
TGGCGTGGAAGGCAAGCTTGGCAATACGGATTTGTAGATCTCCTCCCTTGTAACCGACTCTGTGTAATCCTAGCCCCCTCCGGTGTCTATATAAGTTGGAGGGTTTAGTCCGTAGGACAACAACAATCATAATCATAGGCTAGCTTCTAGGGTTTAGCCTCTACTATCTCGTGGTAGATCAACTCTGCTAATACTCATATCATCAAGATCAATCAAGCAGGAAGTAGGGTATTACCTCCATCGAGAGGACCCGAACCTGGGTAAACATCATGTCCCCCGCCTCATGTTACCATCCGCCTTAGACACACAGTTCGGGACCCCCTACCCGAGATCCGCGGGTTTTGACACCAACATTGGTGCTTTCGTTGAGAGTTCCACTGTGCCGTCATCATAAGGCTGGATGGCTCGTCTCATTGTCAAGGACAACATCACCTCTAGGGGAGCCCTGGCTGTAGGCCAAACTCTCCGACTAGGCGGTTTCGTCATGTCTGCCCATTCGGTCGTTGCGCCAACGGTGACTTCTCGGGTCATCGAAAACAGCCTCCACGGAGCACCGCAAGCCTCCACGTGAGCCAATACCCTGGGGCGCGCCCCCTACCTCGTGGGCCCCCTAGTGGCTCTCCGATGCCCATCTTCTCCTATATGAAGTCTTTCGATGAGAAAAAAACATTAAGCAACCTTTCGGGACGAAACTCCGCCGCCACGAGGCGGAACCTTGGCGGAACCAATCTAGGGCTCCGGCAGAGCTGTTCTGCCGGGGACACTTCCCTCCGGGAGGGGGTAATCATCGTCATCATCATCACCAACGCTCCTCTCATCGGGAGAGGGTAATCTCCATCAACATCTTCACCAGCACCATCTCATCTCCAAACCCTAGTTCATCTCTTGTATCCAATTCTTATCTCCATGTCCGGGATTGGTGCTAGTAGGTTGCTAGTAGTGTTGATTACTCCTTGTAGTTGATGCTAGTTGGTTTATTTGGTGGAAGATCATATGTTCAGATCCTTTATGCATATTATTACCCCTCTGGTTATGAACATGAATATGCTTTGTGAGTACTTATGTTTTTTCCTGAGGACAAGGGAGAAGTCTTGCTATTAGTAGTCATGTGAATTTGGTATTCGTTCGATATTTTGATGAGATGTATGTTGTCTAGCCTCTAGTGGTGTTATGTGAACGTCAACTACATAACACTTCACCATTATTTGGGCCTATAGGAAGGCATTGGGAAGTAATAAGTAGATGATGGGTTGCTAGAGTGAGAGAAGCTTAAACCCTAGTTATGCGTTGATTCGTAAGGGGCTGATTTGGATCCATATGTTTCATGCTATGGTTAGGTTTACCTTAATACTTTTGTTGTAGTTGCGGATGCTTGCAATAGAGGTTAATCATAAGTGGGATGCTTGTTCAAGTAAGAACAGCACCCAAGCACCGGTCCACCCACATACCAAATTATCAAAGTACCGAACGCGAATCATATGAACATGATGAAAACTAGCTTGACGATATTCCCATGTATCCTCGGGAGCGCTTTTCATATTATAAGAGTTTGTCCAGGCGTGTCCTTTGCTACAAAAAGGATTGGGCCACCTTGCTGCACTTTATTTACTCTTGTTACTTGTTGCTTGTTACAATTTATCTTATCACAAAACTATCTGTTACCACTTATTTCAGTACTTACAGAGAATACCTTGCTGAAAACCGCTTATCATTTCCTTCTGCTCCTCGCTGGGTTCGACACTCTTACTTATCGAAAGGACTACGATAGATCCGCTATACTTGTGGGTCATCAAGACTCTTTTCTGGCGCCATTGCCGGGGAGTGTAGTGCCTTTGGTAGGTGGAATTTGGTAAGGAAAATTTATATAGTGTGCTGAAATTTCTCGTCACTTGTTACTATGGAAAGTAATTCTCGAGGGGCTTTTTCGGGTATTTTCACCCGTCCAAAGAGAGCAAAGAGTTTCTCCTCAACCTATGAACCTATTGAAAATGAAACTCCTTATGAAATTCCTTCGTATGATGGAAAAACTGCTAGCTAACACTTTTACAGGAGATGGAACAAAGCATCCTGATGAACATATACTCTATGTGGATGAAGTTTGTGGATTATTTAAGCTTGCAGGTATACCCGATGATGTTGTTAAGAAGAAGGTCTTCCCTTTATCTTTGAAGGGAGACGCATTGAAATGGTATAGGCTATGTGATGATACGAGATCATGGAACTATAAAAGATTGAAATTGGAATTTCATCAAAAGTATTACCATATGCATCTTGTTCATCGTGATCGCAATTATATATATAATTTTTGTCCTCGCGAAGGAGAAAGCATCGCTCAAGCTTGGGGGAGGCTTAAATCAATGTTACATTCATGCCCCAATCATGAGCTCTCAAGAGTGACAATTCTTCAGAATTTTTATGCTCGGCTTTCTGATAACAATCGCACCATGCTCGATACTTCTTGTGCTGGCTCTTTTATGACGAAGACTATTGAATTTAAACGGAATTTATTGGATAGAATTGAACGCAACTCTGAAGATTGGGACCTCGACGAAGGTAAGGAGTCTGGTATGACACCTAAGTTTGATTGTGTTAAATCTTTTATGGATACCGATATTTCCGTAAGTTTAGCACTAAATATGAACTTGACTCCAAGATAGTAGCTTCTTTCTGTGAATCTTTTGCTACTTATGTTGATCTCCCCAAGGAGAAGTGGTTTAAATATCATCCTCCCATAGAAGTAAAAGTATCTGCACCTATTAAAGTTGAAGAAAAGACTGTCACTTATAATGATCCTATTGTTCCTACTTCTTATGTTGAGAAACCACCTTTCCCTGTTAGAATAAAGGATCATGCTAAAGCTTCAACTGTTGTTCGTAAAAGCAATATTAGAACTTATACACCTCCTGAGCAAGTCAAAGTAGAACCTAATATTGCTATTGTTAAAGATCTCTTGTCTGATAATATTGATGGGCATGTTATTCAATTCTGTGGTGAATCTGCTAGAATTGCTAAACCTTGTGCTAAAGATAAACATAGACCCGTGGTAGGCGTGCCTGTTATTTCTATTAAAATTGGAGATCATTGTTATCATGGCTTATGTTATATGGGTGCTAGTGCTAGTGTTATACCTTATGATTTATATAAAGAAATCAAGCATGAAATTGCACCTGCTGAGTTAGAAGATATTGATGTTACAATTAAACTTGCCAATATAGATACCATATCTGCAATGGGAATTGTTAGAGATGTTGAAGTCTTGTGTGGGAAAACTAAATATCCTGCTGATTTTCTTGTTCTTAGTTCCCCACAAGATAGCTTTTGTCCCATTATATTTGGTAGACCCTTCTTGAATACTGTTAATTCTAAGATAGACTGCAAAAAAGTTGTTGTTACTATTGGCTTGGATGATATGGTTCATGAGTTTAATTTCTCTAAATTTAGTAAACAACATCGTGAGGAAGAATTGCCTAGTAAGGATGAAATTATTGGTCTTGCTTCTATTGTCGTACCTCCTAGTGATCCTTTAGAACACTATTTGCTAGACCACGAAAATGATATGTTCATGAATGAAAGAAGGGAAATAGATGCAGTATTCTTTAAACATGAACCTATTCTCGCAACACAATTTGCTGTTGAAACTTAGGGATCCTCCTCCACCCAAGGGTGATCCGTGTTTGAGCTTAAACCGTTGCTGATAATCTTAAGTATGCTTATCTTGATGAAAAGAAAATATATCCTGTTATTATTAGTGCTAACCTTTCGAGCATGAAGAAGAAAGATTATTGAAAACTCAAGAAGCACCGTGCCGCTATTGGATATACTCTTGATGATCTTAAGGGCATTAGTCCCACTCTATGTCAACATAAAATAAATTTGGAAGCGGATGCCAAACCAGTTCGTGATCCTCAATGACGTTTGAATCCTAAAATGAAAGAAGTGGTAAGAAAAGAAATACTCAAGCTTTTGGAGGCAGGTATAATTTATCCCGTTGTTGATAGTCAGTGGGTAATTCCTGTCCATTGTGTCCCTAAGAAGGGAGGTATTACTGTTGTCCCTAATGATAAAGATGAATTGATCCCGCAAAGAATTATCGCAGGTTATAGGATGGTAATTGATTTCCGCAAATTAAATAAAGCTACTAAGAAATATTATTACCCATTACCTTTTATTGATCAAATGCTAGAAAGATTATACAAACATACACATTATTGCTTTCTAGATGGTTATTCTGGTTTCTCTCAAATACCTGTGTCGGCTAAAGATCAATCAAAGACTACTTTTACTTGCCCTTTTGGTACTTTTGCTTATAGACGTATGCCTTTTGGTTTATGTAATGCAGCTGCTACCTTTCAAAGATGCATGATGGCTATATTCTCTGATTTTTGTGAAAAAAATTGCGAGGTCTTCATGGACGATTTTTTCGTCTATGGTTCCTCTTTTGATGATTGCTTGAGCAATCTTGATCGAGTTTTGCAGAGATGTGAAGAAACTAATCTTGTCTTGAATTGGGAAAAGTGCCACTTTATGGTTAATGAAGGTATTGTCTTGGGGCACAAAGTTTTTGAAAGAGGTATTGAAGTTGATAAAAAGCCAAGGTTGATGCTACTGAAAAGATGCCATGTCCCAAGGACATCAAAGGTATAAGAAGTTTCCTTGGTCACGCCGGATTTTATAGGAGGTTCAGAAAGGACTTCTAAAAAATTTCCCAGCCTCTGACTAATTTATTACAAAAAGATGTACCATTTGTCTTTGATGATGATTGTGTAGAAGCATTTGAAATACTTAAGAAAGCATTAGTCTCTACACCTGTTGTTCAGCCACCTGATTGGAATTTACCCTTTGAAATTATGTGTGATGCTAGTGATTACGCTATAGGTGCTGTTCTAGGGCAAAGAGTTGATAAGAAATTAAATGTTATCCATTATGCTAGTAAGACTCTAGACAATGCTCAAAGAAATTATGCTACTACCGAAAAGGAACTTTTAGCAGTTGTATTTGCTTGTGATAAATTCAGACCCTATATTTTTTTTGACCTGAAACTGTAGGGTATGGACCCCACAGCAATTTTATTGCTTCCATAAAAAGGTTACAAATGTACACAATTTACAAGGTCTAAAAGACCCAAAAAAGGAAAAAAGAAGGGAAACAACAAACTCACCTCAAGGTGGCAAAAAGGAAATCCATCTAAGCAGATCCTCTTTGAACTTAGGCTTAATTCTATGAACCAAGAGGGGAATATCTAGAATAAAAGAAGACCTCCATCTACGAAAAGAGGGTGAAATATTCCTAAAAACCCTATCATTTCTAACATTCCAGATGTTCCAGCATGCCAGAAAAACCACTTCAGAGAAGAAAGGCTTAGCAAAATCCCTTCTAGCATGATAGGCAATGGCAATCATATCATCTCCACCATCCAGCTTGATTTGAAGATAATTCCAGACCCTCAAGAACTGAAATTACATTGAAAGAATAGGTGATCTCTATCCTCCTTGGTTTGTGTTGGACATAGCACACAAAGGTTTGAATTAGATACATTCCAAAGGTTTTCTTCTCTCAAAGATATCCTCGAGTGTTCAGCCGATCCATAATCAACATCCAAGCAAAGAACTTGATTCTCATAGTGCAGCAGCTAGCCCACACCCAGGACAAGAGTGGGTTGGGCACAATGTGTTTGTGCAAAAAGGAATAGTATTTCTTGGCAGAATATCCCTTGCCATCCTCTTTCCACACCCAAGTATCATTAAGCTGAGGATTATTGTTTGAAAGCAAAAGCAGGTTTTGCAAAGACTGCAACTCTCCAAAAGCTCTCTCAGAGAGAGGTAAATGGAATAGGGAAGTGAGCTCAGTCGACTCAAAAACCTCAGCAGCAGAGATAAGAGGATCAATGGCAAAGGAAAAAAGCCTAGCAAACCTCTGCTCAAGGGAATATTAGTGTCCCCCAAAGTCCAAGAATCAGACCAAAACAGGACAGTGTCACCCCTATTAACATGCACTGCATTAACCATCCTGAACTTATCCATTAACTTGCAGATATCTCTCCACCAGAAAGAGCCACAAATGATCGTAGCATGGGGAACCCTACCATGGTAGTAAGTATTCCAGATGAGTTGAACCCAGGGCACATCGACTTTATTGTAGAATTTGCTAGCATGTTTAAGGAGCAGAGCCTCATTCTGCAGCTTCAGATTCAAAATACCCAAGCCACCTTTGTTCTTTGGCGTACAAACCGAACCCCAAGCAGCCAGAGACTGACCAAAATCATGTCCATACTTCCTCCAAAGACACTACCTCTGAATTCAGACCCTATATTGTTGATTCTAAAGTAACTACTCACACTGATCATGCTGCTATTAAATATCTTATGGAAAAGAAAGATGCAAAACCTAGACTTATTAGATGGGTTCTCTTGCTGCAAGAATTTGATTTGCATATTGTTGATAGAAAAGGAGCTGAGAACCCGCTGCGCATAACTTATCTAGGTTAGAGAATGTTCTTGATGACCCACTACCTATTGATAATAGCTTTCCTGATGAACAATTAAATGTCATAAGCACTTCTCGTAGCACTCCATGGTATGCTGATTATGCTAATTATATTGGTGCTAAATTTATACCACCTAGCTTCACATACCAACAAAAGAAAAAGTTTTTCTATGATTAGAGACATTACTTTTGGGATGACCCACATCTTTATAAAGAAGGAGTAGATGGTGTTATTAGACGTTGTGTGCCTGAGCATGAACAGGAACAGATCCTACCAAGTGTCACTCCGAAGCCTATGGAAGACACCATGCTGGAGATAGAACTGCACATAAGGTATTGCAATATGGTTTTTATTGGCCTACTCTCTTCAAGGATACCCGTAAGTTTGTCTTGTCTTGTGATGAATGTCAAAGAATTGGTAATATTAGTAGACGTCAAGAAATGCCTATGAATAATTCACTAATTATTGAACCATTTGATGTTTGGGGCTTTGATTATATGGGACCTTTTCCTGCCTCTAATGGATATACACATATTTTAGTTGCTGTTGATTACGTTACTAAGTGGGTAGAAGCTATTCCCACTAGTAGTGCTGATCATAACACTTCTATTAAAATGCTTAAGGAAGTTATTTTTCCGAGGTTTGGAGTCCCTAGATATTTAATGACTGATGGTGGTTCACACTTTATTCATGGTGCTTTCCGTAAAATGCTTGCTAAATATGACATTAATCATAGAATTGCATCTCCTTATCACCCGCAGTCTAGTGGTCAAGTAGAATTGAGCAATAGAGAGCTCAAATTAATTTTGCAAAATACTGTTAATAGGTCTAGAAATAATTGGTCCAAGAAACTTGATGATGCATTATGGGCCTATAGAACTGCATATAAGAATCCCATGGGTATGTCTCCGTATAAAATGGTTTATGGAAAAGCATGTCACTTACCTCTCAAACTAGAACATAAGGCATATTGGGCTATTAAAGAGCTGAACTATGATTTCAAACTTGCCGGTGAGAAGAGGTTATTTGATATTAGCTCACTTGATGAATGGAGAACCCAAGCTTATCAAAATGCTAAGATGTTTAAATAAAAAGTTAAAAGATGGCATGACAAAAGGATACAAAAGCGTGAGTTTAATGTAGGTGATTATGTATTGCTATACAACTCTCGTTTAAGATTTTTTGCAGGAAAACTTCTCTCTAAATGGGAAGGTCCCTACATTATCGAGGAGGTCTATCGTTCCGGTGCCATAAAAATCAACAACTTTGAAGGCACAAATCCTAAGGTGGTGAACGGTCAAAGGATCAAACATTATATCTCAGGTAATCCCATAAATGTTGAAACCAATATTATTGAAACCGTAACCCCGGAAGATTACATAAAGGACACTTTCCAGACCGTTTCAGACTCCGAAAAGGAATAGGTATGTGGTACGGTAAGTAAACCGACTCCAAAACAATTTTAAGGCAATATTTCTCAATTTTGGAATATTTAGAAAAATAGAAAAATAAGTGGCAGTCCGGGAAGGACACGAGGGCCCCACGAGGGTGGTGGGCGCGCCCCCTACCTCGTGAGCACCTCGTGTGCCCTCTGAACTCCGTTTTCTTGCACGATACGTATTTTGGTCGGTAAAAATTCCATATATATTCTCCCGAAGGTTTTGACTCTCGTATCATGCAAATATCCTATGTTCTTGTTTTGAGCTATTGTTGTTGGAGATTAGAGCAAGATGTCTTCTCAAGAGTCAGTCGGGGAGAGCCGGGTATCTAATCCGGCACCAGAACCAAGGGCAAACAGCGACGCTGACCACTTTGGGCCAGCAACGGAGGAAGAGATTGTGGCCGACTTGATGAGGGTAGATGCCATGGAGGATCAAGAAGTCACCTCTCGCCTCCGAGCCGGGTTTACGATGGGGGAACTACAAAGCTCAGCTATTCCAAACTCGGTTATCCCTTCTAATGTTAGATTTCTTTCTTATGAAAATATGAGGAGGAGTGTCTCTTGTTCTCCCGAAGCTATGCAACACCCTTGGGTGCAAGGAGCTTTAGCCGTTACAGGAAAGCTTCGCAAGGAAATAATGGACCTCAAGCAGCAAGTCAATAAGCTCGAGGAGAAAAACCGTATCTTGAGGGGAATCATCGCCAAGAATATTACACCAACAACAAAGGATACATAATCACTTGGGTATGGGCACTCCCCTTGGCAACTGCCAAGCTTGGGGGAGGTGCCCCGGTATCGTATCACCATCACAACTCCTATCTTTACCGTTTTTCTTAGTTCGATCCTATTAGTAGTATCTTGATCTAGTAGAATAAAGTTTATGGCATGATCTAGTTTTGAGTTTTGCTTTATGATCTCTCTATGTAATCGAGTCCGTGAGCTATATAATAAAGATTAGTGTTGAGTCAAGGGCTTGATTATTTTGCCATGATCTTGGGTGAATAAAAGAGTAGAAAGTAGAAAAAAATTAAAAAGAAACAAAGAGTTCATATTGATCTTATTGAGAGTATTGACCTCACATAGAAAGAGTATGATGATTAAAAGTTGTTGGGAGTTGGCAAATATAGCTTTGGTCATCGTTGCAATTAATAGGAAGTAATAAGGAAAGAGAGGTTTCACATATAGATATATTATCATTGACATATTTTATGATTGGGAGTACTCATTAAAATACAACATGCTAAAGAGTTGATGTTGGACAAGGAAGACAACGTGATGAATTATGTTTTCTTATATTTGAGATAAAGTATGTTGTCATGGATCCTCTAACATGTTGAGCTTGCCTTTCCCCCTCATGCTAGCCAAATTCTCAGCACCAAGTAGAGATACTACTTGTGCTTCCAAAAAACCCTTAAACCAGTTTTGCCATGAGAGTCCACCATATCTACCTATGGATTGAGTAAGATCCTTCAAGTAAGTTGTCATCGGTGCAAAGCAATAAAAATTGCTCTAAATATGTATGATTGATTGGTGTGGGGAAATAAGCTTTATATGATCTTGTGATATGGAAGTAATAAAAGCGACGGACTGCATAATAAAGGTTCATATCACAAGGGGCAATATAAAGTGACGTTCTTTCGCATTGAGATTTTGTGCATCCAACCATAAAAGCGCATGGCAACCTTTGCTTCCCTCTGCGAAGGGCCTATCTTTTATTATTATCCTCTACCCTATGCAAGAGTCATGGTGATCTTCACCTTTCCTTTTTCATTTTATCCTTTGGCAAGCCCAGCATGTTGGAAAGAACATGATATATATATATATATATATATATATATATATATATATATATATATATATATATATCTAATTGGATGTAGGGTAGCATGAATTATTATTGTTGACATCACCCTTGAGGTAAAAGGTGTGGGCCAAAACTATCAGCTCCTATCTTTCTCTGTGTCCGATTAAAACTCCGTAACCTCAAGTATTGCGTGAGTGTTAGCAATCATGAAGGACTAAGTGATAGTTGAGTATGTGGACTTGCTTTTTAGCTCTGACATAGACTCTTTCCGATGTTATGATAAATTACAATTGCTTCAATGACTGAGGTTATAATTTGCTGGTGCCCAATAAGGTTTCTGATTCATACCTTTGCATTGTGGAAAGATCATCACTTGAACATAAGTAATCATATGACAAAATCTATATATGTTGCTGTTATGAGAATAATCATGATGCCTTCATGTCCGTATTTTATTTTTATCGACGCCTCTACCTCTAAACATGAGGACATTTTTATTGTTATCGGCTTTTCGCTTGAGGACAAGCGAGGTCTAAGCTTGGGGGAGTTGATACGTCCATTTTGCATCATGCTTTTATATCGATATTTATCGCATTATGGGATATTATTTCATGTTATGTTTCAATAGTTATGGCTATTCTCTCTTATTTTACAAGGTTTACATGAAGAGGGAGAATGCCGGCAGCTGGAATTCTGGGCTGGAAAAGGAGCAAATATTGAGACCTATTCTGCAACTCCAAAAGTCCTGAAACTCCACGGATATCTTAAAATAAATAAAGAAAAATCATCGCCAAAGATGAAGGCCGGGGCCCACACCACGCTCATGAGGGTGGGGGCGCCTCAGGGCGCGCCTCTACCTCGTGGGCCCCCTGGTGGCTCTCCGATGCCCATCTTCTCCTATATGAAGTCTTTCGATGAGGAAAAAACATTAAGCAACCTTTCGGGATGAAACTCCGCCGCCACGAGGCGGAACCTTGGCGGAACCAATTTGGGGCTCCGGCAGAGCTGTTCTGCCGGGGACACTTCCCTCCGGGAGGGGGAAATCATCGTCATCATCATCACCAACACTCCTCTCATCGGTAGAGGGCAATCTCCATCAACATCTTCACTAGCACCATCTCATCTCCAAACCCTAGTTCATCTCTTGTGTCCAATTCTTGTCCCCAAGTCCGGGATTGGTGCTAGTAGGTTGCTAGTAGTGTTGATTACTCCTTGTAGTTGATGCTAGTTGGTTTATTTGGTGGAAGATCATATGTTCAGATCCTTTATGCATATTATTACCCCTCTGATTATGAACATGAATATGCTTTGTGAGTAGTTATGTTTGTTCCTGAGGACAAGGGAGAAATCTTGCTATTAGTAGTCATGTGAATTTGGTATTCGTTCGATATTTTGATGAGATGTATGTTGTCTAGCCTCTAGTGGTGTTATGTGAACGTCGACTACATAACACTTCACCATTATTTGGGCCTAGAGGAAGGCATTGGGAAGTAATAAGTAGATGATGGGTTGCTAGAGTGATGTGCTTAAACCCTAGTTTATGTGTTGCTTCGTAAGGGGCTGATTTGGATTCATATGTTTCATGCTATGGTTAGGTTTACCTTAATACTTTTGTTGTAGTTGCGGATGCTTGCAATAGAGGTTAATCATAAGTGGGATGCTTGTTCAAGTAAGAACAGGACCCAAGCACCGGTCCACCCACATACCAAATTATCAAAGTACCGAACGCGGATCATATGAACGTGATGAAAACTAGCTTGACGATATTCTCATGTGTCCTCGGGAGCGATTTTCCTATTATAAGAGTTTGTCCAGGCTTGTCCTTTGCTACAAAAAGGATTGGGCCACCTTGCTGCACTTTATTTACTCTTGTTACTTGTTACTCGTTACAATTTATCTTATCACAAAACTATCTGTTCCCACTTATTTCAGTACTTGCAGAGAATACCTTGCTGAAAACCGCTTATCATTTCCTTCTACTCCTCGTTGGGTTCGACACTCTTACTTATTGAAAGGACTACGATAGATCCCCTATACTTGTGGGTCATCAATCACCTGCTTGATTGTCACCCACCATGGGAGCTGCTCACGTTGGCACGACGCTTGTGCTCGGGTCCGTCCCTGCAACACTCACATATCTGAGCGGTCGAGCTCTGGCTCTCGGCACGCCCCGCGCACGTCACCTCACCAGGCCCTCAGTGCCTTCATCTTCTTGCGGAGCGACCTGTGGCGGATCGGCAATCGTAGTGGCAACCTTTGTCCCTCCTCACGCTAACCTGCAGGAACTTCCCGAGGATGACAGCAAGCGGTACCACGGGCTCCCTCTTCTCCCATGTGATTTGCTTGCGCGTTAAAAGGGGGGCTCCTGAGCATCGCGACTCAGGAGCTCCTACTGGCTCTCCAGCCCTCACCCCCTGGCCTTGACCACGACATCGTGACCTGGCATACTAGCGGCGGCTGATCTCGCTCGAGGGTCGGGACCTAAGGATGTAGAGCACCAGGAAGAGCATGGAGAAGAGGGCGAGGCTCGCACGGGCCTGACCTGACTGCGCTACGGCCGCCGACGCACGAGTCTGGCGCATCACAAGGAACCGACCCTGGACCGCCAAGACAAGTTTCGCGCCCGGGTCAACCAATCGCTACGGCATAGGATTCTCACTTGTTGCAGCCCTATTGCGGCAACGTCGCCTCCCTTTCTTGCCTCTCGGTGGTCTCTTGCGCGCTAAAGGGGACCTCCTGAGCATTGCGCCTCATGAGCTCTTACTGGACCTCGAGCCGCTCACCTCCTGGCCTTGACCACGGCATCGCGACCTGGCATACCAGCGACGGCTGCAGCCTGCCTGGGGACCGGGACCTGTCAGCATAGAGCATCAAGCCGTCGTGGGATTGGAAAGGGGAAACCGAGCCGAAACAGGACGTGCGCACGCATATCTTCATAATAAGGACAATATCAACCAAAGACACTACAGACCCTTTACACGCCCCCGCGGGGTTTGTCTCGATTCCTTGCAAGAAACAAAAGAAGGGAGCTTGTACGGGTCCTATCTACATGCGCCAGCGTGGCCGACGCCATCATCAATAGTGGGCTTCAGGAGGCTGGCACCAACCCCATCCAGATCAGCGACGGCTGCGGCGGGACGCTGCGGCCTTGCTCCAGGCACAGCGAGAGCTCGGGGGCACGTAGATGTCGTCGCTTGTCTCCGGGTCTCAGAGCGCCGGAGAGTCGCTGACTCCTGCCGGCGCCGCTGCTGCTTGATGAGCAGCCGGCGAGGCCGGGCGGCAGGCCGGCCCGCCCAAGGCGCCGTCCCAGCGGCTCCTCTCCGGCAGCACTCCAAGTGAAGGCCTTCCGCATCAAAGACCTTGAAGAACATCGTGGAGGCGCCATCGTACTCGAAGTGGATCGCGAGGGCGCCCTTCGTATGGCAAACCCAGGCGACCTCGCCCCAGCCGCGGGTCATGAAGATTTTGCCCGGAGAAACGACTTCAACCTCCGCTCCAGTTGCCGAGGTGTCGCAGTCGGCGTGCTGCAGCCAAAGCTCAAGGGGCCCCCTCGGTGGCATCTCGGCGGAGAAGATTAGTGGGAAGCGGATCCAGGTGCGCGGAGGCATCGCTGCCCACATCACGAGTTCGCACGAGGAGTCCACGGCGTGGGCTCCTGGGGCGATGACGTGTGTCACCGCGGCGCGGCGACCATGGTTGCGGCGTGGGCGGCTCCGCCCGCCGCCTCTTCCTCCTGAGCCCTCGGCATGGGCGTACAGATGCAGCGGATACCCGGGAGGAGGCCGCTCGCACCAAGGCCTTGTCACCTCCAGCCTTCCGATTACGTCACGGCAGGGGACCGGTCTCTTCTTTGGTGGAAGTGGCTCGGGCTCGTCACGGGGGGGCCTTCCCCTTCTCCGTGGCCGAGAACCTCCAGATCGGCGCCATGGGCATAGCTGCTAGCAATGGAGCAAGGGAGAAGAAGCGAGCGGAACAGAAAGAGATGGGCGACGGGGGCTCCTCCCCCGCCTCCTCATTTATAGCAGGAGAAGGCCAACCGGCAATCCCCATGATCACAAGTAATGATGGTTTTTCCTTGCATGCTGCAGGGACTCGTCAAGCAGGGCGATTGCTGAGGCAGCATGGGGAAGCAGAGACGCCCACGTCCAATAAAAATACATGCGTCGACCAAGGGCGCAGGCTATTGGGGCCCGCGGCGCTCCGCACTTGCCCTTTTCCTTCGCCTCGAAGCCAAGTCCGAGCGCGCCTTAGGCCCGGGGGCTACTGTCGGCGTTCCGGGAATGGGGGTCCCTAGACTCGCCTGCCTGTGGCCCATGGCGTGGCTCCACCAGCGGCCCTGTACAACCCATCTTCACCAGCAAACACCCAAGACCCTCGCAAGGGGCCAAGCCTCGCGAGGCGGATGCCACAAGACCTCCTCAGGAGCGGCCCCTCATGGCTGGCCTGCAAGGGGCAGAGAGATCAAGGCAAGGGGAACCTCGGGAGGTTCCCGTGACGTAAGCCATGACGACCAAGGCCAGGCGGGCGCCAGCCCGCACATTGTCCTCGTTTCCTCTTTGGTGCTAAAGAGGCAAGCGCAGGCGAGGAGTCCCGAGGCATCGGGCAAAGGTTTCCATATCGGTGCAACGATACCAAGACCAGAAGGACGGCAAGATGGATGTCACCATGGAGCCCAAGACGGCGTCACCACCAGAGCCTTTGGTAGGCGAAGACCACCTTTAGTCAGGATAGCTTGTACTAGCCGCCCCCGTTCAAACTGGCCATTATGGTATCCCTTCCTGCTCAATATTTGGGAGGAGGACCAGGGCCTCTATAAATAGGACTAGCCACCACCGTAGTAAGGGGGACGAAAGACAGATCACTCAGACCATGCTCACCCACACAAGCTCACCGAGCACAAGAGCACCTCTCCTCAGGAGGCTGTTCTTCCCTTGTACTGTTCATCCTCAGCCCAAGAGGCAATCCACCACACCACACTGGAGTAGGGTATTACACCACAACGGTGGCCCGAACCAGTATAAACCTTGTGTCCCTTTGTTCTTTGGGTCTATCGAGCTAGGTCGTGAGATCTTGATGCGAGCGAGCTAGAGGGGGGAGAGATCTTCATGCGCACCCTAGTGTTCGAACCTCAAGGGTTTTGCCGGAACCCGAAATCTGACAGGGTTTGCAGGAGGAGAGCGACAGCAGGAGGAGCCGCCAAGGGCCACCCCCAACACGCCGCCCCCATCGACCATGCCGCCTAGAGGGGCGTCCCCGGCAAGGGCATCTACCACCGAGCCCACACACATGGAGGACGAGGGGGCGAGCTCGAGTGCCGGTGGTTCCGTGCCGGCAACAAATGTTGGCGGGGAGGGCACCACTTCTTCCCAGCCCAGCACAGGTAAGTTGCTTGCTTCCCGTCCTTGTTTTTTTGTTCTGAGTTTTGGTCTTTGATGTCGGCTTCATCTCACTCTTCTTCTTGGCATCCAGACCCTTCCTCGGTGGACCCGGAGGATATTGACACTGTCATCAAGGAGGTCGCCAAGGATGCCGAGGCCGAGGCCGACAAGATCGCTGCCGAGGAGGCCGCCAAGGCCGCCGCTGAGGAGGCCGCCAAGGGGCCTGCCGGGGAGGCCTGCAAGACTGCTACCGAAGGGGTCGGTGAGGCCGCTGCTGGAGCGGCCGACAGGGCTGCCTCCAAGGAGGAATTGGCCAACGACCAACCTCCCTCCCCTCCGGCTCCCGCCCCGGGCAGGTACTAGAAGGTGGGCGACGACCTGTTCATTTACCTTCCAGGGACGGCGGGCACCAGGGCGCCGGCCGAGGGGGAGGTGTTTGACGACGAGGCGCTCGCCACCACCGGGCTCCAGGTTGTTGGCGAACCAAGCCCTGGCAATGACGGTTCCCAAGAGGAGCAACTTCTTCTGGCCATGAGCGCCAACTTCCAGAAGCTCCAGGCGCAACACCGTGCTCGCCTAGACAAGGCAAAATCCAGGATGGCAGTGGCGGACAAGGCGGGGGCGGATCTCGAGGAGCGCATCGCCGAGGCGCAGGCTTGGTTCCGCGAGGCCCAGGAAGGGCTGAAGGCTGCCCGGGACGAGCTGGCTGAGTGCAAACAGGAGCTCATCCTGAAGCAGGCTGATGTCGAGAAGGCCCAGGAGGTGGTGAAGGCACATGCCGCCCAGGACGAGGCCGCTTGGCAACAACACCTGGCTCTGCTGAACTCCCAGGAGGAGGACCTTGCCACCCATGAGGAGGTGCTCGCGCCCACACTCCGCGGCAAGGATGCGGAGGTCGAGAAGCTTGTCGCGCAGCGGACCCAGGAGCTGGAGCAGAGGCACAAGGAGGCACTCGGTGCTCGGGCTCTAGTCCATGGCGGCAAGGTGAAGGAGCTGGAGGTGGAGCGGGACGGGCTGAAGAAAAAGGTCCTGGAGCTGACGAAGGAGAAGGACACGATCAACAGCGCTTTGGTGGAGGCGCAGGCCGCAGTCCTCGGCAAGGCCGAGCTACTCTCCAAGGCCAACGACTCCATCAACGACCTGAAGCTGAAGCTGGATGGCCTTGAGGAGACGCTTTCGGAGGTCAGGGCCTGGGAGGAGACCCTGGCCAAGGACCTGGAGGAGGAGAAACGGCTGCAGAGGGACGGTGCCGCCGAGTACGAGGATTACACGAAGGGCGTGAACCTCTGGATCGACCGCCTCGTCGACGTCTCTAGGAAGCTCACCGCCCAGCTAGCCGTCATGGGCATGCCAGACGTCAGGCTCTCCGAGGAAAGGAACACAAGCCCCAACGCTAGGCTGACCTTGTTCTTCGAGTGCATCCTCGACGCCCTGGATCAGCTCCGCTCCAACCGGGCAACTTATCTGGCCAACGAGTCTAGGAGGCTCTGCCGGGGCACCCTGACCAAGGTGCTCACCAAGGTGGCATTTTGGAACCCCACCATCAACTTTGCCGATGCGTTGGAGAGCTTGCCGGAGGAGGCGGACCCCGCGGCGCTCAAGGAGCCTATCAAGCCCATCACCCACGGCATCGACAGAGTCTAGAGGGAGGAGGGCCAGCGTCGGACTAGGCACCCTGTTTCTCATCGCCGCTGCGGGTTCATGGCCAAGAAAATTTTATCTTAAGTTAGAACCGCAGCAACAATTGATGTAATATAACTCTGTAGTACTTTGAAATGATGCATGCTATTTTCTTGTCCGATCTTTCTTGGTATGTATGCCCTACACTTAGTTGGACGGGCTTGCTGGCGCGTAAACCCAAGCCGCAGTGCTTTGAGGACAGATCCTTAGCGGCCTGCTAGGTGTGCTTGCTGCCGAGCAAACCACCTTACTGCTCTCAGCGCGGCCACTTGAACTGTTGAGCGGACTCGAAACAGAACAAGGGCGTTGCCAATAGCGGATAGGCCACCCTGCCATTCTCGACGCGGCCGCTCGAACTGTTGAGCGGACTCGAAACAGAACAGGACGTTGCCAATAGTGGAGGTTCCCATCGCGTGCAGGTTTTCCATACCAAGAGTGAGATCTTTCGAGGAGAATAACTTTATAAAGAAGGGAATTACTCAAAGTTTTGCGTGACTTAGCTTTTTGCGGCCACGCAGATGATCATTGCCGCTGCAGACGGCACCAGAGTGCGACTGATTGACGCCGCCTCCTCTTCTCGGGTCACCATGACGAGGGAGTCGATAGGTTGGCTCTAAAACCGGATTTTCACAGCTTGCTCCCCCTACCTGGCGCACCAAAGATGTCGTTGGAAATGACACCTATGGGATCACGGGGAATCCCTCCTACGGTCGGCGGGTGCGGGGTTGTGCAAAGAGCGGGTTTATTTGATCAACATGGGGAATTTATCCAGGTTCGGGCCGCAAGTGATGCGTAATACCCTACTCCTGCTGGTTTGTGTTCATCTGGTGTTCTTAGACTAGCTACAAAGCATGTAGGGTCCAAAAAATCCGAATCCTCCCCCAGTACGTCGCGGGCCTCCTTTTATAGTCAAAGGTGCTGCCACAGTGGCACACAGGAGGTGTAAAGTTGTACAGTAGTCGAGCTTATCGCCTGACATCATAGGATAAAACGCATTAAATGTGCTACTTAGGCGTCCTCTTGCTTTGTCGGGGATGCCAGTGAAGCCCGTCCCGTCCGTCGCCGCTTCGCCTTGCTCCGACACACGTCTAGGCCAATAGGGCATGCAGCGCCATGTAGGCTGGCAGGCTGCTGAGCTGGTGCGGTGGCAGGGTCTTCACGAAGATCTGCATCCACCACGTAGGTGCTTGACTAGTTGGATTAGGAGCCACGTATTGCCACGTAGGTACTTGCTTAGTTGGTGGGTCTGTTGCTAAGCTGGGGCGGCAAGGCCTTGCCGCGGTCCTGCTGATATTCCCGGCAAGGGTCTTGCCGAGGCCTTGCGGGTGCCCTCGGCAAGAGTCTTGTCGGGGCTGCGCGGGCGCCCTCGGCAAGGAGTCTTGCCGGGGCCTCGTGGGTATCTTCGCCAGGAGCCTTGCCGGGGCCTCGTGGGCGTCCTCGGAAAGGAGCCTTGCCGGGCCTCGTGGGCATCCTTGGTAAGGAGTCTCACTGTTGTCTTGTGTTCTGGTTCTCATCTAGGCCTTGTAGGCCCTTCGTATTCACAAATATCTGCATGCCACCATGGAGGCGCCTCCCGAGCCTTGGTTCCAATGCGGTTGATGGCGTTGGAACTCTCAGGCTCAAGGGTGGTGGTCTTGTTTGGTGTCGGGCAAGTTGCCCCGGCAAGCCTCTTGCCGGGGCCGTGAAGGTAGCCCCGGCAAGGGCCTTGCCGGGGGAGTTCACCTCGCATTTCTGCTCTTCATGTTTCTGGTTCTGAGCGTAGCTCTGGTAGTCTTGCGACTTTGCTTCCTTCCTCTGCCCCGCTAACTGTGGCCGTAGGCGGGGCTCTAACTGCCCGTGCACAAGTAAAGGGGTACAAAATAAGACCCCTACTTTTGTACACCGACAAAATCTTCAATCCACACAATCGGGTCAGTCATTCCGTTGTATTGCTCAATATTTATGGGTTTAAACCCTTCGGGGAACTAGTATTCCATGACCTCGTCTGTGAAACATATTGGTTGAGCGGGTCCTCGAAACCAAGCTACGTCATGCCGGACATTTGTTGCCATCCGAGCGTGTGCATGCTCCCAAGCCCTCACGTGCCTATCGAGCCAGCCTTCATAGCCGTCCTATCCAGCAGGCGTATTTTCTCGTGATATGTATATGGATCTAATTTGGACAGTATTTGTGTTCACTTTTCTTCACAGATTGTATGGCTCAGGGTATTGGACTAAATCCTTGCCTTCACGGTGACGATTTGTGTGTGTGTGGGGGTTATCTTCTCCTTTGGCCCATCCCGCCCCCCGAGGAGGACGACCAGGCTCATCAGCCCTATCGTGCTTTGACAACACGTTTTTAGCGACTTCGTCACCTAATTGGGGGAGTAGGCGCCGACGTGGGTAGGATTTAGCTTGGCCCTCGTGCCGCAGCACGAGGTCTTGTTTGGTTGCGAGGACCTCTACCCACTTGTCATTTAGGGTGTTCTGATCAGCGTGAAGCTACTTTTGTTTCTTTTTCATACAGCGAGCAGTTCCAATGAGTGATGACCCACAAGTATACGGGATGAATCATAGTCCTTTCGATAAGTAAGAGTGTCGAACCCGATGAGGAGCAGAAGGAAATGATAAGCGGTTTTTAGCAAGTATTTTCTACAAGCACTAAAATTATCCGTAACGAGTAGTTTGATAGCAAGATAATTTGTAACGAGCAATAAGTAGTAATGGTAACAAAAGTGCAGCAAGGTAGCCCAATCCTTTTGGTAGCAAAGGACAGGCCGTAATAGTCTCTTATAATAAGCAAAGCGTTCTTGAGGACACACGAGAATTTCATCTAGTCACTTCCATCATGTTTGTTTGATTCGCGTTTGCTACTTTGATAATTTGATATGTGGGTGGACCGGTGCTTGGGTGCTGTTCTTACTTGAAGAAACCTCCCACTTGTGATTAACCACTCTCGCAAGCATCCGCAACTACGAAAGAAGAATTAAGATAAATCTAACAATAGCATTAAACATATGGATCCAAATCAGCCTCTTGCGGAATAGCGCATGAACTAGGGTTTAAGCTTCTGTTACTCTAGCAACCCATCATCTAATTCCTACTCCACAATGCATTTCCTTAGGCCCACAGATGTTGAAGTGTCATGCAGTCGACGTTCACATAACACCACTAAGGGAAACAACAACATACATATCATCAAAATATCAAACGAATACCAAATTCACATGATTACTTATGACAAGGCTTCTCCCATGTCCTCAAGAACAAAAGTAACAACTCACAAATCTTATTGATGTCCAAGATCATACGGGTATTGAATAGCATAATGGATCTGAACATTTAATATTCTACCAAATAAACTAACCAGCATCAACTACAAGATGTAATCAACACTACTAGCAACCCACACGTACAAATCTGAGGTTTTGATACAAAGATTGAATCCAAGAGATGAACTAGGGTTTTACATGAGATGGTGCTGGTGAAGATCTTGATGAAGATTGGTAGTCCCACAATAAGAGGGTTATTGGTGATGATGATGAGTTTGATTTCCCCTCCCGGAGGGAAGTTTCCCCGGCGGAATCACTCTGCCGGAGAGCAAAAGTGCTCCTACCCAAGTTTTGCCTCAAGACGGCGGTGCTCCGTCCCAAAAGTCCTCTCTTTATTTTTTCTAGAGCAAATGGGCTTATATACCAAAAGATGGGCACCGGAGGTTGGCCAGGGGCCCCACGAGCCACCAGGGGCGCGCGCGCACTAGTGCCTCGTGGGCACCTGGGTGGCCCCCTCTGGTATTTCTTTCTTCCAGTATTTTTTATTTATTCCAAAATAATTGTCTGTGAAATTTCAGCTCATTTGGAGATGTGTAGAATAGGTATGTCTGGAATAGCTTTTTCTTGTCCAGAATTCCAGCTACCGGCAATCTCCCTCTTCATGTAGATCTTGCAAATTAAGAGAGAAAAGGCATTAGAATTGCTCCACAAAGTGTTAGATTTAAAACATTATAAATAATTGTAGGAAAACATGATGAAAAATGGACGTATCAACTCCCCCAAGCTTAGACCTTGCTTGTCCTCAAGCGAAAGCCTATATCGATAGTCATGCCCACATGTTTAGAGAGAGAGAGAGGTGTCGATAAAAAAAATACGGACATAGTAGCATCATGATCATTATTATAGCAACAATAAACATTATCATAAAACTTCTCATGATCAAGTAACAATTCATCACATCAACGAAGCATAAGGCATAAACTTTCTTGAAAACTAACAAACTATGTTTTTAGTCAACAAGGCAGTTACAATTCATCATCTTTTCAGGAAGGGTCTCGTGTAGGAGCTTTTGTTTAGCAAGTCCACATACTCAAATATCATTTAGTCTTCTATGATTGTTGACACTCATATATATATATATATATATATATATATATATATATATATATATATATATATATATATATATATATATATATATATATATATATATATATATATATATATATATATATATATATATATATATATATGGAGCAAAAGTTTCAGCCAGACACATAGAAAGATAGGGGCTTACAATTTTGCCTCCCAACTCATTTACCTCAAGCGTAATGTCAACAATAATAACTCATGGTCACTCATATCCAATTGGATATATATGCCTAGATCTTTCCCCACCACATGATGCTTGCAAAAGAGAAGAATAAAAAGGAATAGAGGAGAACACTATTGAATCTTGCATGAGAAGTAAATACATAAAAGTAAAAGATAGGCCCTTTGCGGAGGCAAGCATAGGTTGTCATTCGCTTTTTATTTTTGGATGTGCAAGCTTTTATTTCTTTACCATCACAAGATCGTACAAAGCTTATTTTCCCTTACAATAAAAGATCATACATATTTAGAAGCAATTTTTATTGCCTTATGCATCGATGATAACCTACTTGAAGGATCTCATTCAATCCATAGGTAGGTATAGTGGACTCTCATGACATGAAACTGGGTTTAAGGGTTTTTGGATGCACAAGTAGTATTTCTACTTGGTGCATATTTTTGGCTAGCAAAGATATTGAGCAAGCACCACATGTTGGAGGATCTATTACAATATAACTTCTATATGAATATAAACAAACACAACTCATTACGTTCTCTTCCTTTTCCAACGTCAACAATTTGACATAAAATACTTAATGGGGGCTCATAATCATAAAAGATGTCCAAGATAGTATATTTATATGTGAATATTCTCTTCCCTCATTAATTCTTTCATGAATTGCATCATTGACTAATACTATGTTTGTTATCTTTTAATAAATTTTACCACTTACACTTATCCTTATGTAATTTCATTACTTTCCATAAGATTGGCATATGATCTTTCCATTATTTTCATTGCTAAGATTGAAACATAAAAGTAAAGAAGCAAAAACTCAAGCTACTTTTTATTATATAACTCTCAACTCGATTACTCAAGTTTCTTTCTTTGGTATGATGGTGGTGATGAAGTAGTGGCCTTGTTCTCCTAATGCTCATGTGTGCCTCCCTCAAACTCTGTATTTCCCAGAGATCTTAACGAGTTAACTTAGTATTCTTTTCCACCTCAGCCATAATATGTTTATTCTCCGGTTCCCAGGAGTTTGTTCCTGCATCACTTTCTCTTGGGCGAGATATGTCCCAATTGGACGACATGTGCATACGAGGAGTATTTTCAACCCCATAGTTGTGAACCAAATTATGAAAATTGTTTCAATGTAACCTATATAAGGGCCTCCTAGGGGGAAGCACTCCTTGCACTTCATGATTCCCTTGGTCGTTTATCGGCCTCATGGCTTGATGGGGATTCAGAGAAGTGGAGATGCCAGCCAACATGCCCTTCTTCGAGGCCAGAGGGTGGACTCTGAGCGAGTCTCCTTCATCTTCTTCGATGGCAGCCTCCTAAATTCCCTCTCTCCTTAGTTCCGTCTGCAGCAACCAAGCATCGTCTTCTACGTTGTTGGAGGAGGAAGAAGAAATGATACCTGGCGTGGTAGATCTAACAGAAAACAGCACGAAACAATAACAGAGGATATTTCTGCGACGCGGTGCTCACAACGTCCGAGATTATATATAAAGAATTTTTATCTTGCAAAACAAGTATTCCAGAAGATAACAGAGTCGGGAACGAGGGGCCCACGAGCAACCAGGGCCTGCCTAGGGGGGTGGGCGAGCCCTAGTGCCTCTTTTGCACCTCATGGGTCCCCTCGGCTGTTTCTTATTTTTGTATTTTTTTCTAATATTCCAAAACTGACAGAAAATATTTTTATGGAATTTTTGGAGTCGGTTTACTTATCGTATCACATACTTATTCCTTTTTAGGGTTCTGGAGTGTTCTAGAAGGTCTCTCTTATGTATTCCTCCGGTGTCATAGTTTGAATAATGTTAGTTTCAACATTAATAGGTGTACCTGAGATATAATGCTTAGTTCTTTGTCCATTGACCACCTTCAGATTAGTGTCTTCGGAGTTATTGATCTTAATATCTCCAGAACGATAAACTTCTTCGATGAGATACGGTCCTTCCCACTTAGAGAGAAGTTTTCCTGCAAAAAATTTGAGATGAGAATTGTACAATAGAACATACTCACCCACCTTGAATTCCCGTTTTTGAATTCTTCTATCATGCCATCTTTTAACTTTTTCTTTAAACAACTTGGCATTTTCATAAGCTTGGGTTCTCCATTCATCTAACGAGCTAATATCAAATAACATCTTCTCCTTGGCAAGTTTAAAATCTTAGTTGAGTTCTTTAATTGTCCAATATTCTTTATGTTCTAACCCAAGAGGTAAATGACATGTTTTTTCACAAACCATTTTATACGGAGACATACCCATAGGATTCTTATAAGCGGTTCTATAAGCCCATAATGCATCATCAAGTTTCTTAGACCAATTCTTTATAGATCTGCTGACGGTCTTTTGCAAAATTAACTTTATTTATCTATTGCTCAATTCAACTTCACCACTAGATTGAGGATGATAAGGAGATGCAATCGTATGGTTGACATCATATTTAGCAAGTAGTTTTTGGAATGCACCATGAATAAAATGTGAACCACCATCAGTCATTGAATATCCAGGGACTCCAAACCTTGGGAAAATAACTTCTTTAAGCATTTTAATAGAATAGAAGTGTTATGATCAGCACTACTAGTTGGAATAGCTTCTACCCACTTAGTAACATAATCAACAACTACTAGAATATGAGTATACCCATTAGAGGAAGGAAAAGGTTCCATATAATCGAATCCCCAAACATCAAATGGTTCAATAACAAGTGAATAATTCATAGGCATTTCCTGATGTCTACCGATATTAGCAATTCTTTGATATTCATCACAAGATAAGACAAACTTACAAGCATCCTTGAAGAGAGTAGGCCAATAAAAACTAGATTGTAATACCTTATGTGCAGTCCTATCTCCCGCATGGTGCCCTCCGTAAGCCTCGGAATGACACTTCCATATGATTTGTTCCTGTTCATGCTCAAGTAAACAAACTCTAATAATACCATCTACTCCTTCTCTATAAAGTTGTGGGTCATCCTAGAAATAATGTCCTAAATCAAAGAAGAACTTTTTCTTTTGTTGGTATGTGAAACTAGGTGGTATAAATTTAGCAATGATGTAATAAGCATAGTCTGCATACCAAGGAGTATTACGAGAAGCATTTATAACAACTAAGTGTTCATCAGGAAAACTATCATCAATAGGCAGTGGGTCATCAAGAATATTTTCCAATCTAGACAGATTATCAGCTACGGGATTCTCAGCTCCCTTATTATCAGTAATATGCAAGTCAAATTCTTGTAGCAATAGAACCTACCTAATGAGTCAAGGTTTAGCATATTTCTTTTCTATAATATATTTAATAGCAGCATGATCAATGTGAACAATTACTTTAGAATCTTTTTATGTAAGATCTGAATTTTCACATGCAAACACAACTGCTACAAATTATGTCTCAGTAGTAGCACAATTTCTTTGAGCAATGTCTAGAGTTTTACTAGCATAATGGATAACATTTAATTTCTTATTAACTCTTTGTCCTAGAACAACACCAACAACATAATCACTAGAATCACACATAATTTCAAAAGGCAAGTTCCAATCAGGTGGTTGAACAATAGATGCAGAAGTTAAGGCTTTCTTAAGTGTTTCAAAGGCTTCTACACAATCATCATAAAAAACAAATGGAACATCTTTTTTCAAGAGATTAGTAAGAGGCCTAGAAATTTTAGAGAAGCCTTTAATAAACCTTCTATAGAAACCAACATGACCAAGGAAGCTTCTTATACCTTTAATATCTTTAGGACATGTCATTTTCTCAATTGCATCAACTTTAGCTTTGTCTACTTCAATACCTCATTCGGAGATTTTATGACCCAAGACAATACCTTCATTCACCATAAAGTGGAACTTCTCCCAATTCAAGACAAGATTAGTTTGTTCACATCTCTACAAAATTCGATCAAGGTTGCTTAAGCAATCATCAAAAGAAGTCCCATAAACAGAGAAATCATCCATGAAAACCTCAATGATCTTTTCACAAAAATCAAAGAATATATTAGTCATACATCTTTGAAAGGTAGCAGGTGCGTTACATAAACCAAAAGGCATACATCTATAAGCATAAGTTCCAAAAGGGCAAGTAAAAGTAGTTTTCTCTTGATATTCTTGTGACACAGGTATTTGAGAGAAACCAGAATAAACATCAAGAAAGCAAAAGTGTGTGTGATTAGATAGTCTTTCTAACATTTGATCTATAAAAGGCAAGGGGTAATGATATTTTCTAGTAGATTTGTTTAATTTCCTAAAATCAATTACCATCCTATAACAAGTTACAATTCTTTGTGGAATGAGTTAATTTTTATCATTAGGAACAACGATAATGACTCCTTTCTTAGGAACACAATGAACATGACTAACCCATCCACTATCAGTTATGGGATAAATTATACCTACTTCCAGAAGCTTTAATATTTTAGTTCTTACCACATCCTTGATCTTAGGATTTAACCGTAGTTGGTGATCAACAACTGGTTTAGCATCAGGTTCTGTATTAATCTTCTGCTGACATAGAGAGGACTAGTGCCCTTAAGATCATCAAGAGTATAACCAATAGTGGTGCGGTGCTTCTTCAAAGTTTTTAGTAACATTCTTTCTTCATGCTCTGAAAGGTTAGCACTAATAATAACATGATATATCTTCTTTTCATCAAGATAAGCATATTTCAATGTATCAGGTAATTGTTTCAATTCATACACAGGATCACCTATAGGTGGAGGAGGACCTCCAAGAGTTTCAACAGGCAAATTATGTTTACGGATAGGTGGTTGACCAAAGAACATCTTATCTATTTCATTTCTTTCATTCATGTTCATATCATTTTCATGGTCTAGCAAATATTATTCTAACGGATCAGTAGGAGGTACTACAATAGAAGCAAGACCAATAATTCCATCTTTACTAGGCAATTCTTTATCATGAGGTTGTCTACGGAATTTTGAGAAATGAAACTCATGAAATACATCACCAAAGTTAACATTGACAGTTTCTTTAGTGCGATCAATCTTAGCATTAACGGTGTTCAAGAAGGGTCTACCAAATATAATGGGACAAAAATCATCTTGTGGAGAACCAAGGACTAGAAAATCAGTAGGGTATTTTATTTTTCCACACAAGACTTCAACATCCCTAACAAACCCAAGCGGTGAAATAGTATCTCTATTGGCAAGTTTAATAGTAACATCAATGTCCTCTATCTCAATGATGCGGCTCGAAGCTACGTCTGTATTTCCCCAAAGAGGAAGGGATGATGCAGCACATCAGTGGTAGGTATTTCCCTCAGTGATGAAACCAAGGTTATCGAACCAGTAGGAGAACCTAGAAACACAACATAAACAGCCCCTGCACATAGATAACAAATCCTCGCAACCCTACGTGTTAAAGGGGTTGTCAATCCCTTTCGGGTAACAGTGCCAGAAATTGACAAACGGACGTAAGATAATTGTAGTAGATTGATAGATCGAACGCCAAATAAAGTAAATAAGAATAAATTGCAACAAGGTATTTTTGTATTTTTGGTTTAATATATCTGAAAATAAAAGCGAAGGAAAATAGATCGCAAAGGCAAATAATATGAGAAAGACACCCGGGGGGCGTAGGTTTCACTAGTGGCTTCTCTCGAGAAAAATAGCAAACGGTGGGTAAACAAATTACTGTTGGGCAATTGATAGAACTTCAAATAATCATGACGATATCCAGGCACTTCTCATTACATAGGCATCACGTCCAAGATTAGTAGACCGACTACTGCCTGCATCTACTACAATTACTCCACACATCGACCCCTATCCAGCATGCATCTAGTGTATTAAGTTCATGGAGAAATAGAGTAATGCAATAAGAACGATGACATGATGTAGACAAGATCTATCTATGTAGAGATAGACCCCATCGTTTTATCCTTAGTAGCAACGATACATATGTGTCGGTTCCCCTTCTGTCACTGGGATCAAGCACCATAAGATCGAACCCACTACGAAGCACCTCTTCCCATTGCAAGATAAATAGATCAAGTTGGCCAAAAAAACCCAAATATCGGAGAAGAAATACGAGG
Organism: Aegilops longissima; assembly: GCA_021605205.1. Classification (NCBI taxonomy): domain Eukaryota; kingdom Viridiplantae; phylum Streptophyta; class Magnoliopsida; order Poales; family Poaceae; genus Aegilops; species Aegilops longissima. Next base: position 593,669,579 of record CM038677.1, read on the forward strand.
CTATAAGCAATCATGCATATAAGAGATCAAAGAAACTCAAATAACTTTCATGGATACAAAAAGATAGATCTGATCATAAACTCCAAGTTCATTCGATCCCAACAAACACACCGCAAAAAGAGTTACATCATATGGATCTTCAAGAGACCATTGTATTGAGAATCAAACGAGAGAGAGGAAGCCATATAGTTACTAACTACGGACCCGAAGGTCTACAAAGAATTACTCACGCATCATCGGAGAGGCACCAATGGAAGTGGTAAACCCCTTCCTGATGGTGTCTAGATTGGATCTGGTGGTTCTGGACTCTGCGGCGGCTGGAATTGATTTTCGTCGACTCCCCTAGGGTTTCTGGAATATTGGTGTATTTATAGAGAAAAGAGGCGGCCCGGGGGGCACCCGAGGTGGGCACAACCCACCAGGGCGCGCCTAGGCCTCCCGATGCACTCTGGTGGGTTGTGCTCCCCTCGGAGCACCCCCCAGGCGCAGCCTTGGCCCATTGGGTGTCTTCTGGTCCCAAAATATCTCTGTGAAGTTTCGTTGCATTTGGACTCTGTTTGGTATTGATTTCCTGCGATGTAAAAAACATGTCGAAAACAGCAATTGGCACTTGGCACTATGTCAATAGATTAGTACCAAAAAATGACATAAAATGACTACAAAATGATTATAAAACATCCAAGATTGATAATGTAACAGCATGGAACAATCAAAAATTATAGATACGTTGGAGACGTATCAGCATCCCCAAGCTTAACTCCTACTCGTCCTCGAGTAGGTAAGTGATAAAAACAGAATTTTTAATGTGGAATGCTGCCTAACATGTCATATCATATTTCTTTTCTTTATAGGATGGACATTTGGACTTTTATATTGTTAAAAGCAATAGACTAGTTTTGACATGACCACTTAAATACTCAACCATATCAACAAGCAACCATGTCTTTCAAAATACCAACGCTAAAATAAGTTATCGCTAGCCCATCATGTTCAATCATTGATCCATTCATGAAACACACTCGCATATTAACTACACCCAATGCTCAAGTACGATCATATTGCCTCCTACACTACAAAAAAATACACTTCCATGATGATACGTGTTTGTCACAGCAGGTCACATTTTTTTGTCATGCATGTACATCCATGATGATTTTATGACAGAATCAAGATAGTCATACCTGTGCTGTCGTAGAAGTGTTCCATGACATTACCAAAATTATCATCACGGAAGTGTCAACTTCCATGACGATAAATCGCGTCACGTAAGTGATTTCGTCAAGGGTGACCGACACGTGGCATCCACCGTAACGGAACGCTGTTAAGCTATCGGGTCAGGTTTTGGATCCGATAACCCGTTAACAGCCCCGACCAATGGGGATTTTCCACGTGTAAAATCATCATTGGCTGGAGGAAACACGTGTTGGCTCATCGTTGGGACAGATGTCATCCACTCATTGGACAGAAGGCGCCTATGATACGTCGACACGTGGCACGGCCCAACAGAGGCCCATTCATGTGAAAAGGCCAGCCCGTTTGGCTTGGTCAAAAGGTGGCGGATGGCCCATGTAAAGCCTGTTAACGGCATGTTCGCATATAGCCCATTTACAGCCCGCTAACCCAAGGCCCGTTACGCCCTATCCGAATTAGGCCCAAGAGCGCTATCCGGCCACCCAATATGATTCCAAATTGCTTTCACTTCGGCCCATGTATGGCCCATGACGATTTCATCCCATATGAGGCCCTATGTAACTCTTGGCCTATTAACGCCCGTGGTGAAACGGCCCATAATGAACAAAGGTATCACTTTACACCCATTAACGGCCAAGGTGAACTGGCCCGTAATGAATAGTGTATCACTTTATACCCATTAACGCCCGTTATTCCGCTAATGCTTCCAGCCCATGTTATCTTTCGCCTTCCCAGAGCCCATTTATTCTTGGGCTCATTTCTAGCATTCGCTTACTTACAGCCCGTTCATCGCTATTTTTACGCTAGGGCCAAATTTAGCCTGGTTACAATGGCCCGATTGTGGTCCGTTAATATGTTGGGCCGCTTTCATAGCGCCATAAAATATGGCCTATTAACGATGGCCCGTTATGGTCGGCCCATGAATGATTTATTCCAACTCTAGCCCATTTACGCCATAATGCGGCTCGTTATTGGCCCATGTTTGGCCAATCAATCATACTGCCCGTATAAGGCCCATTGATGATACAACCCGTAGAAGGCCCATTGTTTCTACGGCCCGTAGAAGGCCCATTGTTTCTACGGCCCGTAGAAGGCCCACTATTTCTACGGCCCGTAGAAGGCCCACTATTTCTATGGCCCATAGGAGGCCCAGTGTCACTACAGTAAATATTAGACCATGGTTATTGTGGCCTAGTTTTTAAAAATAGGTTATTGCAGCCACTAGCAAACCGCGGAAAAAGAACTGCAATGACTACAAGCAAACAAATAAACAAGACAACAAGGAAATAAATAAGCAAGCAACTTACGCTTAGGCTATCACGGCTATCACACATATTACATCCACAGGCATCAAAGTTCGCCACCAAAGGCAAATAAACGCTACCGACAAAAGAATATAAAAACTGAGAGCACTTCGAAGGCACTAGGCCTCGCCATGTCGGCCCCTAAATAGTCAAGAAGCTGAGTAGACCTCGCCAGTGTCAATGATAGATGCATCAACACTAGATTTAAGGCATGATGGTGCGACGGCAGTCCTCTCACATCTTCATTGCATCTTTGACTTCAAGTCGAGCTGAGCTAAAGCAAGCCTTTCCGCTTTAAGTTGAGATCAAGAAGTCGAACTGATTGAGGCAGCGATCGATAGAGGTTGTCTCACACCTGCCGGTGAGTAGCTTCAACTCACTGTTTTCATCAAGACATGACCTTGGGGTCATCTCGCTGTCCTCAAGATGGTTTGGCTCACTATCTTCCCTAAAGTTCTGCCTGGCGTAAGAGATACGAGTCTGAAAGAGAAACAAGGAGACACGTAACAGGTTTCACAATTATATAAGCAAATAAATGGATCTGTTTCAAGATATGAACATGTTTTACAACTACAATTTGAAACTGGTAGTTGTTGCAAACATCCAATCAGATGTAAATAGCAAAGCAAACAACTGTGGAGGAAATGATGCCTATCCAAATCTATACTAGAATAAAGTTTGAAGGCTTGAGAAGGATGAACTTACATTACATGTTAACACAGTGGACAAAGCCCTTCTCCATGTTGATGGAAGGATAATTCAATAAATTCCCAAAGAAAATTCTTTATAAGCTGCTATTGTCGGTGTCAAACCGCGGATCTCGGTAGGGGGTCCCGAATCATGCGTCTAGGCGGATGGTAACAGAGACAAGGGACACGATGTTTTACCCAGGTTCGGCCCTCTCGATGGAGGTAATACCCTACTCCCGCTTGATTAATATTGATGATATGGGTAGTACAAGAGTAGATCTATTACGAGATCGTAGAGGCTAAACCCTAGAAGCTAGCCTATGGTATGATTGTTGTTCGTCCTACGGACTAAAACCCTCCAGTTTATATAGACATCGGATAGGTTAGGGTTACATAGAGTCGGTTACAATGGTAGGAGATCTACATATCCGTATCGCTAAGCTTGCCTTCCACGCCAAGGAAAGTCCCATCCGGACACGGGACGAAGTCTTCAATCTTGTATCTTCATAGTCTTGGAGTCCGCCGTGATGATAGTTCGCTATCCGACACCCCTAGTCTAGGACTCCTCAAGAGCCCTCGAACCAGGCTTCAATGACGACGAGTCCGACACGATATTGTCTTCGCATTGCAAGGCGGGTTCCTCCGAATACTTCATAGAAGATTTTGAACACAAGGATAGTGTCCGCTCGCAAAACAAGTTCCACATTCCACCGTAGAGAGAATAATTTTTGCACAGATCTGCCGACGTATTCATGGGCGTGACATCATACCATGGCCAGCCTTTATATGAATTGTTTTTACTATTCCACGCCAGCCGCTTAGCGAGGCAGCTTCCCCGCACGCCTTATCAAAGCATAGATCGTGCCCCTTATTCGGGATTCCCATCAATACGGACGTAGGTAACCCATCCGCGCCATTGATTACGGCGCTTGGGAGATAAGTGAGTTTTACCAGCTGGTGGGGACGATAGTCGTCCGTCCATAAAGGGATAAGGATCCACCTTTTCACCCACGCCTTCTTCCTCCTTTGCTTATCCATTTCCGCGCACTCGAGCTCCAACGCCCAAGTCCGCACACCCCACCTCAACCTTCTCCAACTATGTCCGGAGCGGGAGGCAGGTGGATGGCCTCCTCCGTCACGGAGGGGCACATCACAAAGCTGCGGGAGGCCGGATACTTGTCCGGCGATATCGTGCACCGGCTGCCCGACGCGGGGCAGCTCATTCCAACCCTCAGGCCCCATGAGAGGGTGGTGTTTCTCCCCCACTTCCTCCGCGGACTAGGTTTTCCACTTCACCCATTTGTCCGGGGGCTCATGTTCTACTACGGCCCGGACTTCCACGATCTGGCCCCGAATTTTATCCTCAACATCTCGGCGTTCATCGTCGTGTGCGAGGCCTTCCTCTGCATTCAGCCTCACTTCGGCTTATGGCTGAAGATCTTCAATGTCCGGCCGAAGGTAGTGGGCGGCCGTCAAGCGGAGTGCGGAGGCGCCATGGTTGGCAAGATGGCCAAAGTCCTATGGCTCAAGGACTCCTTTGTGGAGACAATAAAGGGGTGGCAATCGGGGTGGTTCTATATCACCGAGCCGCGCGACCCCAAATGGGTGGCGGCCCCCGAATTCAGATCTGGCTTCCCCACACGGCTCTCGTCATGGAAAGAGACGGGCCTGACGTGGGGGAATTCGGATGAGCTATCCAGACTCCAAACATGCGTCCGAAACCTGGTGGACAAGAATCTCAGGCTTGTCAACGTAATCCAGGTGATGCTCATCCGCCGGATTCTCCCATGCCAACAACGGGCCTTCAAATTGTGGGAGTTCGATCCGGCACAACACTCAACTCTAAAAAGGCTCTTCGACACCACGTACGAGGATGCCTGGAAGGTGCTGTTCAAGGGTGCCGAGGCTCCCTCATCCGCTACTGGAGATCGCGGATACAGCTCGCAGCGTCAAGCCGGCGAGGTAAATTGTTTTACCCTTTACGAGACTCCTTTTTTCATAGATTGATTCTATGCGGGATCTAAAACTCCCTAATTTTTGACAGGACTAGCTGAAGACGTCCGGACGGATTAACTGTCCGGCCTTTGCTCAAGACCCAGCGGACGCCTGATTGACGGGCTGCTAGCTCCGTACCCCATGTGGTGCCGAGAAGAAGGCTAAGAAGGAGGCCACGGAACTCAAGGAGCTCCCGACGCCAGTGCCGTCCGATTCTGAAGCGTAATCTTCTCCGAGGACGAGGAGGAGGAAAATAAGCCTCTCCCCAGGGGAGGAGAGGAAAGGAAGGCCGCCTAACCGGGAGGACGGAGGGTCCAAGAAGGAAGAACCTTCCTCCGCATTTCTCCACCAACGCCGACAACGACGAGGAGGATTGGCCAACAAGGGCCAAGCCTCGGCGAGAACGTAAGTGTCCGGATACCCATGGCTTTTTTATCATTGCATAGTGTTCTCTAATGACGAACAATCATGCAGCCCGCCAAGGGCGAAGTTCGCTGCTTCATCGAAGCGGGTCCTCGGGTTCGCCGGAAATGGAGAGTACTTCACTTCCCGCCTCCTCGCTTTCACGCTGCGGACGACGCCGAGGTGGGGCCCCAAGGGGGGCCTGATCAAGAGGAGGTGGCGCAGGAGGCACCGCAAGGCGACCTCCGGACTCCAGCGCGGGGGCGAGACCCCAGGGGCTCTAAGCCCACCTCGTCCGATTCCATGCCGAACCTTCAGCGTTCCGGAGTCCGCAAGCGGTCCTTCATAAGAAGGGTAAGACGCCGTACCTCTCCGCCCAACCGAGGCACCGGATAGCTTATCGGAGGCGTTAATAGCGCCCATCAAGGAGGAGCACCGCACTGTTATGAGTGCGATGATCCGGCAGTTCAGTCCGCCAAGAGCGGGCCGACAAGCCTGCACTAGCCTTCTAACAGGCTTTGAGGTAAGTTTAGAATATGTAAAAATATTACCACATAGACAAGAGTTCTCGATGCTTAGTTCGGTGTTCGGAAAGAAAAGCCGGACTAAGGATCTAAAATATATACGCAGGAGTATAACATAAGTATGTCAATATGGGAATGCAAGCTGCGCTGACGACCTCCAGACCGATCATGGAGGTCAATGCATTGAAGCAGATCCTCGAGCGGTCCAAGAACGAGCCCGGCCAAGCCAAGAAGCAGCTCGAGGACAAGGAAGGTAAGTAATACCTTATTAAACAAATACCTTATAGAAAGGTTTCGGTTGCAAAAAATAACAGGAATAACATGGGTACTGCAGGGGCCACGAACGAGGTGGTGACTCTGAAGGAAGCTGTGTCCGTGGCCAAAAACAAAGTGGCCGCGGAATGCACCGAGCGAGAGAAGGGGGAGGCGCAGCTGGCGGAGGTACGGCAAGAGCTCCAGGCTCTCGTGAAAAAACACGAGGGTTTGGAGCGTGACTCGAAGACCCGGGAGTCCGAGCTTGCCTTCGCTCTTGAGAGTGCCAAAGCTGCTAAGGCCGAGGCCCAAAAAGCCCTGCAAGAAATTGAATCATTAAAGAAGATAGCGGCGGGTAAGGCATTCTTTATGCAAAGCAAGCATGTAAAAGTGAATTACCTTTACTTACCCGGATTCGAGCTCTCCAGAGCATTCGCAGATCTGCCCGTAGTGTGTCCGATGCTGCCGCTTCTACCGCGCCAAGGAGGGGAGCTCGACGAAAAGGTGTTCTGGTCTCAAGATGCCGAGGTCGGACATCCGGTGCCCCTAAGCGACCAGCTGAAGCAGCTGGTCGAGCTCCACAGGTCGCCGAACAGGCCACGAAGGGCCTTATAGTTCGCCGTGGCTATTGGAAGCCATGCCCGGAGCTACTTTGGGCTAGTGTGGCGGCTAGTGGACGCCTGTCCAAGGATTGAGGTCATCGAAGCCCGCCTGCATTGAAGGTGTCCGTTGGCCCTTGCCCGCTAAAGTGCATCGGGGCAAGCTGGATGCGAAGAAGCTTGTGACGGACGGGCCACCAAGGGCAAGGAGCATCGCACGCCGAAATGTACTATGAGGGCCTCTGAAGGGTGCCCACCGTATAGCGGATGAGTGCTCCAAAGATGTAATTTTTGAATAGACTCGCATTTGTTATCCTGTATGCTGAAAACTTGTTCATATGCGCTAAGCAACACTTGTTAATTTAAAATATTACCTTCAGGCGGCCGCTTATCAATTTTGAGAGATAGCAAGTCGTTGGCTTCAAATTTCATGCCACGAGTGCCGGGTGTTCGGATAAACTTGAGCACTCTTGTTCCCATTCTGGGTCCTATCGAGGAGGCGCCAACGAACGAACAAGGCAACCGGACTTATAATGCTTGAACACTCTCACTTAGCCATAGAATTCTATAATTTTAAATTTCGCTAAGCCCCTAGTATTCGAAGATCGAAGTTCGGGCGCTATCCACGCCTTGGCCGGACAATTCGGTTCCTCGCCTAAGCGCATAAGTCTTTAGGGACCCAAAAACCTTCTAACAGCGAATCGACTCTCGCCCTATCATGACGGTCGCTTTAGCTTTCCATCGAGGTGCTCAACCCAGCTCAACTGGGGCACAATCGCAGTGGTTCTCCTGGTGCTACCTTAGCCGATATAACGGAACGTAAGGTACTAAAACACGGGAGCTGGGCAAACGCAACTATTGACCCAAGACATGATTCGGAGCCGATTCATATAATGCTATAAGTTCGGGGTGCCACACTTGTGAAAGTGTTCGGACTTATCACACCATAATTTTGGGGTACTTAAGCCCCTGGTGTATTGGCCGTACCAAAGTGCACGGGTGCAACATGTCATGAAATGAACATATATATAGATAAAAAAGGCAATAATAGGCAAGAGCTATATATTGGTTATTGAAAAGAAACTGCAAATAAAAGCAGAACGATACAAATTGTGCGATAAGCAAGGGATGGGACTATTTAACATGTTCCCCTCCAGGGGTAAGCTGCGGGATGGTATGTAAAACAGGTATAATGCTCGTAGTAGAGACCACCGAACACTGACATAGCCGCTTCCTCGGCTGTTGCATCGTTAGTTCGGCAATTTAGTGCCGGACAGACTTCTCGGAGAACGGAGTCCCGAAAGTAAGAAAAAGAAAAGGAAAAGAATGACACAATCGGAGCCCCCGTGCGGTCAAGCCACATTCTGGCATGCCGTGGTCGATCCTCCCCTTATGCCCATGGTATCTCCAGAGCGTAGTTATGTACGCTGCATATCGGGCTTCGCAATTTCGCAAGGGCTGGGGTTAGCCGGATTGCTACGCGCGCTTGAATCGTATAGGCGGTTTTGTTGTAGGTTACTCCGCGCGCTGATGTTGTCCGGACGCTTAGTGGCCGGACTCGAGAGTTGTTGCGAGAGGCTGCTTTGAACCTCCGCCGAGGTCCGCTGTGCTCCTCCGCTCGAGAGAGCGCTCGTGTTTCCATTGACCATGATTACTCCTTGAGGGTCTGGCATCTTGAGCTTGAGGTATGCGTAGTGTGGCACCGCATTAAACTTTGCAAATGCGGTTCGTCCGAGCAGCGCGCGATAGCCACTGCGGAATGGGACTCTGTCGAAGATTAACTCTTCGCTTCGGAAGTTATGCGGGGATACGAAGACCACTTCGAGTGTAACCGAGCCCGTGCAATTGGCCTCTACACCCGGTATGACACCTTTAAAGGTCGTCTTTGTAGGTTTAATCCTTGAGGGGTCTATGCCCATTTTGCACACCGTATCCCGATAAAGCAGGTTCAGTTGCTGCCGCCATTCATCGAGACTCTAGTGAGGTGAACTCACCAATAATTGGGTCAAGAACCAATGCGCTAAACCACCGTGACGGATGCTAGTGGGTGGTCCTTCGATCAAAAGTGATCGGGCAGGAAGACCATGGGTTGAACTTTGGGGCGACCGCTCCATCACAGATACGCCCTTTAGTGCGCGCTCGCTCCCTTTGGGTATGTGGGTTGCGATATCATGTTCACCGTCCGCACTTGTGGGGGAAACCTTCGTCCTCTATTTTCTGGCCGGGCTCTTCCTCGCCATTGCTATGCAGCCCTTGTCATTGAGTTCGCACTTAACTTGCTCGCTTGTTTGAACACCCAACAATCCCGCTGGTGTGGTTGGCTGGTTTTGGGTGCCATGTATCCGCACAAGCGATCGAGTATTCGTCCAAGTTACGGGCCCCGGTATTTCTTTTGAATGGCTTCTTCCGCGACCGGTTTAGAGCTCAATCCGCATTGACCGCCAGATTTCAGCATTATCGCCAGCACGCGCGCTTTGTTCTTGTTGTGACGCTGCCGCCATTGCTGTCCTTGGTATCCAACTACCAGGGTTTTTGGTCAAGTTGTTACTACGAGCCAGCCAGTTGTCCTCTCCCGCACAAAAGCGGTCATGAGTGTTGTGAGGGCTGCCATGGATTTCGCTTTTCCGTCCTAGGTGCCAGGCTAGCCACTCGTCATGATGTTATGTTTGAAGGCTGCAAGGGCCTCGTGATCCGGACCGCCAACGATTTGATTTTTCTTGGTTAGGAACCGTGTCCGTAATTGTCCGCCGATTCTTATGGCTGCTGAATTATATGGCTAAGGTCATCGGCCTGGTGGTCGCACATATGTGCCCGGAAGTTATCAAGGAATGCGGCTTCCGTGTCCTCCCAACAACCAATTGATTCTGCCGGCAAGCTGTTGAGCCAATGCCGAGCTGGTCCTTTAAGCTTGAGTGGGAGGTATTTGATGGCATGTAGATCATCACCGCGGGCCATGTGGATGTGTCGGGGATTGGGAGCGACATATGCCAAAGGATGGCTTATCATGGAGGGGCGAGTAGAACGTCAGCGGTGCTCGAAACGGGATGAGGCGGCGGCATGCACGCCGCTAATCTTACCCAGCTTGTGGCTCTCCGGGAGATAACACCCCACCGCTGCTCATGGGGTCTCGACATGATCACTATGGCAAAGTGGGTACAAGGTTGTTCCTTGAGTTGTTCCGGGTGAGGAAGGAGAAGGGCACGGCTAGCTCTTCTCTCCCTCTATGTGTGTATCAAACTACTAGGTTCCAACCTTTGCATGGGTGCCCGGGGTTTAGATAGGCCTACTCGGGGTACAATGGTAATCCGTCTGGGAGCAGGTCCCAGCGCTGGCCTCTTCTGGGCGCCTTCTCCGCCAACTCGGGGCCCGCCGACTAGTAGGCCCCGCCGACGGTCCAGCATGGGGCCGACAGTCTTTGTCCGCCGCGGCGGGTCTTGCCGGGCTGCGGGTTATCAGAGCAGTGCTTCTAATGACGCTGAAGCTTGGTCGTAATGGCAATAAGCCGCTTAGCGGGCGCATCATCCGCTGCCATTCCCCGCCTTGTCTCGTTAATGGCGCTTGAGCCGTGGGAGGGGCCGCCGACTCGAGGCCGACTCCCGCTGGTCCGTTTTGGGATGCACTTCGCCGTTTTCAGACTCCCGCCGACAGCGGGTCCCGCCGCCTTCGGTCATACAGACAGCCATCGTGGGTACAGGATCTGCCCACGGGCCGACGTCAGGCCGGTGTGGCAACAAGGTTGCCACGGACGGAGATCTCCGCAAGACGGGCGCCTGTGGGCCATGCCTGTCCTTTATGAACGGGGCAGGATGGGACGCGAGGCGGCCCCTGCCCCATTCCGCCAAGAGTCGTGATCAGAGGAGGTGGTTGAGTCGCTGGCCGACTCTGAGCCGGCTTCACCGGAAGTCCGGCTGGGAGTCGGCTTATCTTGAGGCCGCCTCTGACTCACTGGAGGGGCCGGCGGGCGCTGTCGCCGACTCTCGGAGGCTGGCCTGCCGCCTCAAGGCGGCTCTTCGTCTGGGGTCTTTGAGGGGCGCAGTCTGCCCCGATGTTTTGAAAGGTCCAGGGGCTCGGGTTTGCCTACCCGTGGCCCATTACTCTGACAGTAGTCCCCAAAGCTGGTGAGGCGCCGAGGGCAACATGTCGAGGAGCCTCAACAGTTTCATCCTTCAACGGAAGAATCTGGCTCGTTTTGCCATCTCTCTTGAGCCGATTAGCCGAGTCGGCCTTGTAGGAGGCCGCCTTGCTCTCAAAGGTTTCAAGGTCGCAAGGGATCCGGCAGCGGCTCGATAAGCTTCTGTGCAGCTGCCTGCTTCGCCCGCCACGTGACGCCACGCTGCAGGCCACCGTCGCCACGCGCTGTGACTAGACAGGCCTGTCAGCGGGCTCGCCACTACCGCCGGGCGCCGGGCGATCCGGCTGCGTCGCAGGCGGGGAAAGTTATTTCCGCGTTGCTAAGCGCGCAGAACGCCGCGGGTTTAATCGCATGGGGCGGGCGCAGCATCCCACGCCACCGCTTCAGCACTTAGGCGCCTATAAGTAGGCGGAGGAGGGGGGCGGCGACGCACGCGCACTCCACCTTCTCGCTTCTCTTGCTTCCTCTCTGCTTCATCTTCCTCCTGCTTCGCCAAGGCCAACCATGCCGCACCAACCACGCCAACCAACCACGCCAAGCCGCTGAGATGAGCTCTCCTCCGCCGCCAAGGCCTCTGGCCACAAGGCCCGGCGTGGGGATGGCTCCATTGTTGACGCATTTACATCATCGAAGTTTCTCCGCCAAACGCGCCGCATCCCCGCAGCCACCTAGTGCGGACTCACAGCCCGGCCGGGCGAATAACGCTGGCGCCAGAGGAGGGCGAGCGGTCATATTCCGCCGCACTCATGCGCTGGCTAGGGCTGCCGGCGAGCGGCTTCTTCCGCTGCCTCGAGTTCCACGGCTCCAGCCGCACCACCTCACTCCCAACACGGTGGTGCTGCCGCCGCCTCCTTGTGCGAAGGCTTTTTGCGCTTCCCCACCAACGAGCTGTGGGGAATTCTTCCAGTTGCTCGCACGCACGCCGCCGCTGCGTTCGCTCAGGCGGCGCTTTTATCGCCATGAGGAGGCCGGTGCCCGACAACCCCTTCCTTGCCATCCTACTCATCAAGTCGGTGTAGATGTGGCAGCGCACGCATTTATCGTTAAGAACGCCGCTTCGAGGGCGATCAATCAACTTGCCGCCTTTACGTGGCCGGCGAGTTGGCGGGCGACTTAGCTGGTCCCATCGGGCCAGATGTCGATTTCCGCAGCGGCGCCGCTGTCGCTGCGGTTCGCATGATGACGCAATGGAGGGCCTGACTAGGGTCGATTTGCTGGCCGCCTTCGGGCGCCGCCGAAGTCCTTCTTCAAGGCCGACCTCATCTGATCTCGCCGATGAGCGCCGCCGACCCCAGCCGGTTGTGCTCCAAAGATATGCCCCACGCGGAGGTGGTGGACACGGTGAATTTCCTGGCGAACTGCGGCCTCACGGAGGTATGGCAGTTCGGCAAGGAACCGTACTCGCGCGCCAACCCCCCGCCTGTGGTAAGTCGTCTTTCTTGCTTTTCTGTTTCCTTCTTCAGCCAAATCCGACTCTAATTCTCTTTGGTTTTTCCCGCTGTAACCCCTCATGCAGCCTCATGTCAGCATCAAGGCCGATTGTGAATTGCCCCCACCGGGCGGAGAGCAACGTCGACGACCCCGACTTGGGGGTGGCGGCGATGGAGACCGACGCCGAGGGAGGAGGAGGGGCCGATGACTTCAGGCCTTCGGCAACCTTCGCCGACCGGGCTCGATGACGACGGGCAGAGGGAAGTCGCCCTCGCCGCCAACCGAAGCCGGCCATCCAGCGCGAGCCTTCCGCCGCCTTGGGCGGTCGAGGCGGCGCGAAGAAGCGCCGGCCGGGCCGAGCTTGCCAGCGCCGGCCCGCAAGAAGTTCAGGGGACGGCCGCCGCGACCCAAGCGCCGAAGAGGCGGTCGCTATAATCGCCTGCAAGGAGGTGAAGAAGCCGCCGCTGGTCTCCGTAAGTACTTCTTGTTTTGTCTTGTTTTCTTCTCGTCCATCTTGTCCAAGTATTTATATGTCTTTTTTTCTCATCGTGGCTCCTCTCACCTTGGACAGGTCGCCGCCGCCTGGCTGGGGTCGGCAGAGACGCCCGCCAATACACGGATCGCCTTAGCCGCAGCGTGCCCCTCCACCATATTCCACCACGGTCATATCGTCAGCGGAGTTTAGCGGCCCGCGCCGTAGAGCATCATCATCGCCACCACGCCGTCAGGTTGACGGAACTCATCCTCGACACCCCGCTGGATCGAGTCCGGGATCGCCATCGAGCTGAACGTAGCTGAACACGGAGGTGCCGTGACGCTCGGTACTTGGATCGGTCGGATCGTGAAGACGCATTTACTACATCAACCAACTTGTCATAACGCCTCGCTGGTCTACAAGGGTACGTGGACACACTCCCTCTCGCTATACATCACCATGATCTTGCGCAGCGAGGAATTTTTTGAAATTACTACGCTCCCCAACAAGGTCCCTTCGCAGAGAAGGAAGGCGACGAGGCCTCCTTTATCGGCACGGCCGAGCCACCCCCGCCGCCCCATCAGAGTCCGAGAGCGCTGAGGCAAACAGCCGGCGGACCCGCCTGCCACCTCGATCGACGACGCAGGCCGCATGGTTGCTTCTTCAGTCACTCGCCAGCAGCGACGCCGCCTTGAGAAGGCGACAAGGCCATGGCTTTGAGACCGCTGCCACTTTCGGCCATTCCAGACGCTGAGGCGATAAGCGCCGCGCCCATTGGGTGGTGCGAGGAGGCGGCACAGCCCGCTGAATACGGCGCTTCGACGCCCGTGAAGCTGCGAAGCTGAGGGCGACGCCATCCGTAACCTCTCCATATGACCAAGGCCGCGAGCCGCTCTCGTATGTTTCTTCTATGGATTTTTTCTTGCTCTTCTCTCGGGGCGCGCCACGACCCACCGTGTAGTCCCGAGTTTTGGGTCGCCGCCGAAAGCAGGCGGCTCGGAACTCTATTTGCTGACTTCCAAATTTTTACCTTCGCCTCAAATTTTGTCGCAGAATATCACAACCTTCACGCCACTGCCTTCAACCGCAATGTTGAGGAGCTGAGCAAGCGGACTGCCGATTTGGCAAGGAGCCGAGGTGAGTTTTCTTCTTCGGGCGGCTGGCGCACCAAGGCTGTAGTCCCCGAGATTTGGGAGCGATCGCGCAATGGGCCGGATCTTCCTTGCGATCTTCTTAGCTCGATTTACTTCGCCCTTCTTCTTTTTATTCTTCAGAGGCCAGCGCCACTCTTCGGCGGCAGCTGGTACGCTAACACCGCCTTTGCGTGCTAAGGAGGAGGAGTGCAGCAAGCCGCCACGAGCGCGACCTGCTGCTTCACGCAGCTGGCGGAGCAGAGGGAGCTGCTTAAGGCGGCGCAGACGAGGCGGAGAAGAAAGAGGCTGCTCTCCGCCGAAGTTTGAGAGCGAAGCGCCTCCCTGACCGACAAGGAAGCGCCATGACCTCCGCCTATGAAATCGAGGACATCGCCGACGGTGAGTTTGCTTTTACTTTTCTTTTGATCGCGACTATGGGTCAGCCGACTTCTGTTTTTCTCGACTTGCTTCTTCTTCTTGGCAGACTTCTTCATCGCCACAGTAGCGCCAATCGCTTATCGAGGCTGATCGCGAGGCTCCCCGAGCATTGAGGTTTGCTCTGCCGCCCATCGGATGCTGCGCCGCTTCAACGTGTCGGGTGCCTGCGATCGCTGCTCGCGGGCCGGACATGCCGATTTCAAGACTTCACCGGGACCGCCGACCGGCTGGAGGTCGCGGCTGGTCGCCTTGAGGCCTAGAAGGGTTCCGCGGCTTGGGCTGGAGCTCGCCGAGCCCTGGAATTCGTCAAGGCGTGATATCCAGGGCTGGATCTCGACCGCTGGCCGCTGCTTCGCCGAAGCCCAGGCGGAGTTGTTGGTTGCGGAGGACGCCTCGTCGAAGGCGCGGGGCGGCGATTGCCGATTACACGGACACCAGCGCCTTTCGCCCTCGAGCGGCTGAAGACGGGGAGGCACCGCTGAGGGTTCGGGATGAACCCGGACTATGACGAGGACTCGGCGGAGGTGATCGACTCCAGCGCCGAGGAGAAGACGAGGCGGAGGATGGAGACGACATGGAGGCGCCAGAAGACGGAGCGGGCAACCAGCCTCACCGATCAAGGCCCAAGAACGAGCCGTGTCGTCTGGTCGGCCGCCGCCAGAGACTACTCAAGCCGAGACCACCCAGCCGGCCGCCCCGGCGCCTGACACCGCTGTTGCCTCCGGCCTTCCGACCCCATCTGCCGCTCCCAAGGCCGCTGTCTCACCTTTATTTTACTTGTTTTGGTAGTCTTTAAAAGAACTTGTTAATTCGCACAATTCCACCCGCGGGGTGTATTCTGAACCTCTGTCCGAAGATTCGGCCAAGGGCCTAAGCTGTGTAAATATTATTCTATTTTTATCTTTCCTTGCTTATTGCTCTTATGGCTTTTTCCTTTGCTGCCTTCCCTTAGTTGCCGCTTTGCCCATCGGGCAACCGCTCTACGAACTGCCGTCTGGGTCAAGTGCTTGGCTACCTTGAGAAGGCAAGTACTTGGCCATTTTTAGAGTCTTTAAGCAAGTTGGGTAGAAAGCAGCAAGCCGACTACTTAAGAGTCGGTTTTTACAAAAAGGGGCTAGAAGCCGTCTTAAGCTATGTTTATGCTTTGGGTCCTTAGCCATTTTTTCGTGTGGGTGCCCATTCTTCCTTACTCCTGCCCACGAAACAGTCGCTCTGCAAGCTGCGGCTTCTGATGGGAGACGGCTTAGGCACCACACATTACTTGTTTGACTGCAGGAAGCATTTCATAGCCCAAGGCGGCGAGTCCTCGGGCTGACTAGTCGAGCCCGGTGCCAAATATCATAACGACGAGTAACATACTCATAGGCAAAATCCTTATCATACAGAGAACAAAAGAGGGCAGTCCCCGAGCTCATCTCGGGGGACCCGAAGTCTTGGTACTTTAAACACAAAGGGTTGCGTGGTACATACTCGCATCAATCGAAAATCTTCTGAGGAGATTCAGATTCCATGGCTGTTCCGCCTCTTTGCCGGAGTCGCCCTCTTGCATGCTCGGGCTTCGAAAGCCGATCGTAGTAGGAGTCATTGCCCAGCACTTTTCTCGATGATGAATGGGTTTTCCTGGCGCCGATAGCAAGCTGGCCGGGTTGTTCGCTGGATCAGCCGAGCACAAGGTCGCCTTCTAGGAATGATCTTGGCTTGACCTTCTTGTTGTAGTAGCGCGCAGGCTCGCCGGTAGATGCCGGACCGGCTGAGTGCCAACAGCGCCCTCTTCCAGCAGGTCGACGCCGGCCGACGCGCTTCTTCCGCTTCCTCTTCGGTGTACATGGTGACTCGCGAGTCGAACTCTATATCCGCTGGGATGACGGCTCGCACCAGAGACGAGGAAGAAGGGTGTCAAGCATTGACTTGTTTGGAGTCGCAGTACCCAGAGGACGGCTGAAACTCCTCGAGCCAGCAGTCGCGGAACGCTTCCAGTGGCTCGACTAGTCGAGGCTTGATGCCGACAGATGAGGCCATTCACACTCCACCGGCCGCTTGATCATGGATGGGCAATGACGCTAAGTCCAATGGATGCCTTGCGTCAGCGCAAAAACGGGCCAGGCGCTTTGGCAAAATTTGTGCCATTGTCGGTGATAATGCTGTGTGGTATGCCGCATCGAGTCGTGATGTCGGCGATGAAAGTCACCGCAGAGGGACCATTCAACTTCTTGATGGGTTTTGCTTCATCCACTTGGTGAATTTGTCCACCGTGACAAGTAAGTGAGTTAGGCCGCCTGCGCCGCTTTTGAATGGTCCCACCATGTCCGTGCCCCAAACAGAAAGGGCCAGCGATGGGGATAGTCTTGAGTGTAGAAGCCAATGAACGGCTTGGAGCGGAACACCGCACCCCTTGCATTTTTGAACTAATTCTTGGCCTCTTCTAGGGCAGTCGGCCGAAGAAACCGTGTCGGAAGGCTTTGGCGACGCAGTGCTCTTGAAGTGCATGATGGCCACACTCGCTTCTAATGGATGTCTTCGAGAATTGCTTGGCCTTGCTTCGCTCGACGCAGCTGGTAGACACCAAGTGACGCCGCTACCGACCAGCTCTCTGCTGACTATAGTGTAAGGTGCCGCCGGGCGTAACTTGCCGTAGCCAAGGTCTCATCGTTGGTAGCTCTCCGCTTACTAAGAACTTCAGATGGCCGGGCCATGAGGGTGCTGCTATTTCTTCGATCGCCAAGATCGCTACTTGACGAGGGCGGCTGGCTGGGAGGCGGGTTGGAGTCCGCAGCAACTTGGTTGGTTGAAGAAGTCCCCGGCCGATCGGGTGCAGTCCTCGGGCCGAGCATCGAGTCTTCGCAATGGTCGCCGCAGCCCCGGGCCGGCTTCGACTGCAGCTTTCATTGGGCCGCCTCAGGATTTCTTGTGCCGCCTCGGCCGAGGCTTTGGAGTCGATCCGACTTCTTTGGGGGCACAAAATGGAGTCTCGACCGTGACAGCTTGATGATGGCTTGAGGAGGCGCTGAAGGGCGACGCCGATGGTATTGCTCGCGGTGGAGCCGATTCTGCTGTGGTATCTCGCTGGTCGTTGTCGCTTGGCACGCGGAGCAACTCGCACCCTCAAAATATCCACTCAGCTGTTGTACCAGAAACGGTAGCTCGCCATGTTTGTGTCTTTAGCGCCCCAACGGCCGGATGACTGTGGACTACCAAGTCGGAGTCGCCATAACACGTGAACTCGCTAATGCCAAGCTTTTGGCAAGCCGGAGTCTCGGAATGAGCGCCAGATTCGGGCGACGTTATTGAGGCGGCGCAGGGATCTGGCAAAGGCGCATTTGTGTTCGCCGCTTTGGGGAAGTGAGGACCACGCTGCTCCCCAGCCGGTGCGCATCTTGGAGCCATCGGCGCATCCGCCAATGGGTGGAGTCGGTGTCGGGCGGTATCGGGTCTCGCCTCACCGACGAGGAAGTCGGCCTGCTTGCGATTTGATGGCAGTGCGGGCTGGTAATAGATGGTGTAGGGTGCCAACTTATGGCCCATTTGGCCACTCGCCAAGCATCTCGGCCCGGCGATCTCCGCTAGTGGGGCCGCAAACCACGGTGATTGGATGCTCTTGAAAGTAAGGTTTCAACTTGGCGGCAAAGTGCACGCCATAACACATCTTCCGTAGTGGCGGTAGTTCTGCTTGGAGATCGACAAGATTGCCAGTAATATACCGTCTTCGGACAGTAGCGCCTTTGCCTTCCTCCTTGTGCTCAACTACAATGATCAGGCCGACTACCCCGCTGTGGCGGTAATATTCAGGAGCATGGGCCTTTGGGAGTCGGAGCCAAAGACCGGGAGTAGTCAGATTTTCTTCAACTGGAGGAAAGCTTCGTCCGCCTTTAGTTCCATTCAAGAAGGTGGTCTTTCTTCATGAGCTGGTATAGAGGAAGAGCTTTCCCAAATGGTCGATGAATCGGCCGATGGACACCAAACAGCCGTGAACTTTTGCACATCTAGCAGTCATCGGGTACTTCCATCCTTTCGATTGCCTTGATCTTCACGGGTTGCACTTTATGACGCTGCCGAGACCAGGAAACCAAGGAGTTAGCCGACCGGCATTCAAGACGCACTTCTTCGGTTGAGCTTGATCTGAAATCGCGCAGATTTTCACAGGTCTCCTTGAGGTCTTCCAACAGCGTTCCTCGCTTCTCCGTCTTCACCACCACGTCGTCCACGTAAACATGGGCGTTTCTGCCAAGCTGCTTGAGGAGGCACTTCTGCATGCAACGCTGAAAGGTGGCGCCGGCATTCCTTAAGCTGAACGTCATGGTCAGGCAGCAGAAGGCTCCAAACGCCGTGATGAAGGCGGTCTTTAGTCTGTCGGCCGGGATCAACTTGATCTGGTGATATCCTGAGTATGCATCTAAGAAGCTCAACAGCTCGCATCCGGCTGTGGAGTCTATCACCTGATCAATTTCGCAAAGTGAACGGGTCCTGGGGCAAGCTTTGTTGAGGCTTGTGTAGTCAATACACATCCGCCACGCTTGTTCTTCTTTAGCACCAAGACCGGTTCGCTAACCACTCGAAAGAACACTTCCATGATGAAACCGCCGCGAGGAGCCGGGCTATCTCTTCTCCAACAACTCTTCTTTCTCTTCTCGACAGCGGCGCAAGGGCTGCTTGACGGGCTTCACATCAGATCGAAAATGTAACTTGTGCTCGGCGAATTCGCTTGTACACCGCATGTCTTTAGGGACCATGCGAAATGTCCCGATTCTCACGGAGGAAATCGACGAGCTCGCCTTCCTATTTATCATCAAGGTTTGCACCTCACGACAACAGCACTCTCTCCGGGTGCTCTAGGTCCAAGGGTATCTTCTTTGTCTCTTTGGCCAGCTTGAACGAGCCCTCGCTCTCCGATTTTTGGGTTGGGCGACATCTCTCGCTGCTTGCCGCCATTGCCACAACCCGTCCAAGCCGCTTAGCTGCGATCACAGGACTCGCCAGCCGATCGCTTTCACCTGACAGCAGCACGATTTCTTCAGAGTCGCCGCCACGGTCAGAATTCCTTTGGTACTGCATCTTCATCTTGAGGTAGGCGAGGGGGGATCGCCATGAACTTGGCCAGAGCAGGTCGGCCAAGCAGAGCATGGTATGGGCTGAGGTCCACCACTTCAACCAGACCGGCTCTCGGCGAAGTGATCATTGTCCCCAAAGAGGACGCCTATCGATCTTGCCGATCGGTGAGCGTGAAAGGCCGTGTACAATTCCGTGGAACACATCCGCTGTTCAAGTCTGTCTTTGCTTGATTCCTAACTCTCCATTGTGTCCTTGTACAGATGTTGATGCTGCTGCCTCCGTTTATCAAGACTCGCGAGAAGCGAGCGCCCGCCTATCCGTGGGTAAGGGTGGCTCCCAAGACCAGGGCGAGGAGCCCGGATTCGCATCACCTCGGGTGATCAGCCCGACCAGCCGATAGGTTTCGACCAGGCATGAACTCGGGGTATCTGATGCCACCGCATTCACTTTTTGCCGCCGCAGCCGCTCACAAGCGCCGGGTCGCCGGCCACACGGGTGAACACTACATAAGCTCCATGCTTTTCTAGGTACTCGCCTTGCATCAAGCGCCGACCGGCTCGATACCGGGCTGCCGGGCGGCGGAGGAGGCGGGCGCCCAAAGAAAGGGGAGGGACGAGGCCGTATCTTTGGCGATCCTGGTGAGCCAGTGGCACTTCCGGGTGGTGTGGTTCGACGGCTTCGCGCCGCTATGGAACTTGCAGGGACCATCTAGAGTCTGCTCGTAAGAGAAGGCCGACAACCAGTTGGACTTGCCGCCCTTCTGCCGCTTGGCCGGAGGCTGCCCCTCTGGCTGTTGGTCTTCGGCTGTCGCCACCTGCCGGCTGTTGGAAACCGGCTGCGGGGCCTTGTGCTTGTGATCATTCTGCTGCTGTCGCCGATTGGTGTCGCCAGCCGGAGTTCTGGGAGCCTGAGGAGCCACCTTGCCAGTCGCGCTGACTTTGATCTCCGTCTTCATGGAGGAGTCGGCTGTGGCGTACTTGTTTGCTATGATCAGCAACTCGTCGACGGTCTCCGGCTCGTCGCAAAGGAGCTTGTGCTTGAGGAGGGTGCCTTCTCTGCACCCGGCGGTGAAGTACTCGATAGCCTGCACCTCGTGCACTCCATCGCAGGAGTTCCGAGCTCGCCCAGCAAGGTGAGGTAGTCGCGAGTGGACTCATGGGGCCTTGCACGCACAAGGAAAGTTGGCGAGGCTTGGGAGGTCGCTTGTATGTGCTCGTGAAGTTGCGGACGAAGGCCTCAATGAAGTCGACCCAGCTGTTGATGCTGCGGGGCTTCAAGCTGTTCAACCACATCTGGGCCGTGCCCTGGAGCATGAGGGGAACATACTTTACGGCAACGCGCTTGTTGCCGTTTGCTATGCGGACGGCCGTGGAGTAGTCCATTAGCCAGTCCTCCGGCTTCACCGAGCCGGTGTACTTGGGTGTATCTCGGGGGAGTGTGAACCCTCTGGGGAAGGGCTCGTCTCGGATGCGAGGTCCGAAACACGACGGGCCCAACTCGTATTCTTCTTCAAGCGCCAGGGGTAGGTGGAGTCACTCGATCCGGTGGCGGGCGCTGCTTTCCGACTCTCTCGGCGCCAAGGCGGTCGCCGAGAGTCGGATGCTCGATGGTGGCGGAGACTCGCATTTCTCCGCCGGGAGGAGGGGCAGATAGTCGCCCCGCCGCCCACCGCCTCGGCGGCCGATTCGCCGCTACCGATGGAGATGTGGGTCCGACTATGGCTGACAGCCGGATCTTGTTTCTTCTTCCACGGACGCCGCCACCGGTGTCCGAGACGCCGCGCTTGATCTCGGCGGGAGGCAGTTCGCCGTTGTCGCTGCGGCGCTTCCATGTGGCAGCCGGTTTATCTTGCGCGCGCGCTGCCGAGGAGCTGCTGACTCGCCTCGTTATTAGGCGGCGCCTCGCCGGTTATCTAGTTTCGCCCGCCGCCAGGGCGGCGCGATGTTCTCCGCGGCGTATGCATACACGGGCGATTTGCTCCAAACAGATTGGTGATGGCTACGCCGCCATCGACCGCCGCCAGGGCGGCTAGGCCCAGCCGAGCCGAGCCGCCCACCAGCATGATCCATCTCGCGCTGGTAGGCTTCGACAAGCGCCTCATGCT
The DNA here is from genome assembly GCA_021605205.1 of Aegilops longissima. Taxonomy (NCBI): domain Eukaryota; kingdom Viridiplantae; phylum Streptophyta; class Magnoliopsida; order Poales; family Poaceae; genus Aegilops; species Aegilops longissima. The sequence continues at coordinate 593,691,294 of CM038677.1, forward strand.
TGCCGCCTTCTTTTGCGCCTATGAGGAGCTGGAGGCGGCGCGCTTCCAGGCCCCGGCCGCCGTTTTCCGAATGGGCGCGTTAGGTCTTGCAAAACCGCTGCCGAGGGTCGCGAGCTCCTCACCGAAGGCTCATCGTGATCGATGACGAGCACCTCCGATGGTGCTTCCGCCGCTTCTCCGCCGAGGGAGCGGTTTATTGTAGACCACCACGTTGGTGGGGAACGCGGCCGAGCGACGCGGTGTCGGAGTCGCACCAGCATCGGGTCGGTGGAGCCTACGGACTCTGTGTCGGCGGCAGGCTCGCCGGGCGACGTGGAGTTGCTCGAGGAGGCCCGCGAGAGGCTTCGGGCCGCCCGTGCTGCTGGCCGGATGCAGGCTTTGCTTGAGAGGCGAACTCGCCGATAAGTTCGACGAGGCAGCTCGCTGCGGTAGCGACCTCAGCGCCATGCAGGCCGATGCAGACTGGTCGGGCGTGCCGGGCTGGCTGCGCCGCCAGGGAGGAAGAGGGTTCCGCCCGTGCAGCAGGTCTCCTGACGACGGTGCACCTAGCCCCACGGTGGGCGCCAAATGTCGGGGTTGGTGCGACATATGCCAAAGGATGGCTTATCATGGAGGGGGCGTAGTAGAACGTCACGGTGCTCGAAACGGATGAGGCGAAGGCATGCACGCTGGCGAATCTTACCAGCTTGTGGCACCGCCCGGCTGGAGGGGGTTGTCTTCGCACCGTCCGGGTGTTATTATCTCCGTGCTGTAATCACCGCTTTTGATGTGGCGGATTTAGAGCGGCGCCGCCGACGCCGACGCTTCGTTGCTTCTGGACGGGTCATCCTCCATTGTTCCATCGCCGCTCCCATCTTTTGGTATGTCCACCATGTATATGTCATATGACGAGGTGGCCTTCCAAAGGCCCTCGTAGGTGCTGGGTCTTGGTCGCCTCCAGCATCGCCGTCCATACCATCGGCGTCTTCGAGTCGAAGTCAAGCATGTCGGTTAAATCATCGATGTGGCTACAAAGTGGTGGTGGTGGGCGCTGAATTTCTTCGTCGTCTGCATCCCAACCTTCCTGACCGTAATCCGCCAGGCTCTCCGGATAAAGAGAGAGACTTTAGTGAATTCAGGATGTCACCAAACGGCGAAAGGCCGAAAGATGTCCGCGCAGGAACTCCATGATCGGGCGCCAATCGGATTCGGATTGGTAGGGCGCGGAGGGTTCGAGTCCGGAGAGGAGTCCGCACCTTGGAGTCACGGTCTTCACAAAGGACAGGATGGAGTTCGCTCAATCGCCACGACATCAGAGGCCCCCGAGGCGTGTCCAACCACTCGCCCTCGATCGGGGAATCCTGCCCGGATTAAGGGTCGGAGCGGGCACCGGTGCGGCCTCCGTGACACCGCTCGCGGGCAGAGCTAGATCGTGCCCATCGAGACAAGGCGGCGCTGCTATTGCGGCTCGAATCCGCCAAGATCAAGTCTCCGCGGATGTCGGCCGTAGTTTAAACTTCCAAATCTGACCTGATGGCTGGGGCGAAGCTGATCTGCTCCAGATGGCTGCGAATTGCCCGCAGCGCAAAGCCGCCGAATACGTAAGATCTGTCCGGGAGAAAAGTCTCACCCGGACCGCTGCCGTTGTTGATGATCAAGGAGCCATCGGGCCTATCGATGACGCATACGTAGGAACTCTCAATGAAAGCACCCATGTCGGTGTCAAACCGGCGGATCTCGGTAGGGGGTCCCGAACTCAAGCGCCTAGGCGGATGGTAACAGAGACAAGGGACACGATGTTTTTACCCAGGTTCGCCCTCTCGATGGAGGTAATACCTTACTCCGCTTGATTAATATTGATGATATGGGTAGTACAAGAGTAGATCTACCACGAGATCGTAGAGGCTAAACCCTAGAAGCTAGCCTATGGTATGATTGTTGTTCATCCTATGGACTAAAACCCTCCGATATTATATAGACACTGGATAGGTTAGGGTTACATAGAGTCGGTTACAATGGTAGGAGATCTACATATCCATATCGCCAAGCTTGCCTTCCACGCCAAGGAAAGTCCCATCCGGACACGGGACGAAGTCTTCAATCTTGTATCTTCATAGTCTTGGAGTCCGGCCATGATGATAGTTCGGCTATCCGGACACCCCCTAGTCCAGGACTCCCTCAGTTGCCATTATTCTACATTTGGCAAAGAGTAAATATAGATCAAATAATATTGGTGCATACAGAGGATAATGAAGCTCAGGTGCAGACTGATGATACATAATCAAATAGCAATTAATTAAGTACAACGTTACAAGGCAAAAGGGAGAGAGGTACTGACAAGAGCAATGCAGAGCCCATTATTGTTTTGAGATCGTATGATCCTTTGAGCAAGGAGATTCATCTGAAATTAGTTTTCATACAAGAGAGAAGGTAAGGCACATGCAGAAATTTAGGAGTTCAAATTTTGAATTGATATCATAGACAGTACCTGACGCTGGGCTCCCAGCAGTTCTAATAAGGGTTTGGCCACTGGAGTAGGGGTAAAGTGTGGTACAGTTGGGCATGTGTTTTCTGTGGCCGCTGATCTATCTGATTTAACAGGTATCACTACCTTTTCCAAATACCTAGTTTGTGCTCCTAGAGGATCTGCACTCACCCTCTTCCTTTTGGACATCTATTACGAAAGAACAACATTTGACTGGAAAAACATAGTGTGACGACACATGGAATAGGTACATAAAATGGATTGGTATGGCATATACTCATATATGATGCTTAAACTAAGCAGATGGTGTAACAAAGTAGAAGTAATGCAAGAGGTCAGATGCAAAATATGTGCGACCAATACAACTTTCCAAAGTTAGAGCAAGCACCTTGATGGGCGAATAAGATAGGCCATCCTCCACCATGCCAAGTTTGTTAGCCAGTGGATCATTCCGCAATATTCCTCTCGTGCGCCCATTCTCATATTCATTTTGATATGTTCAATATCTGACATGCATGAAAACATAAAAACAAGTGAGATTTTCTTTGTAATGCAGAAGTGATTCTAATCCAATACTGCCTCCCTATAAACCCCTTTGTGCTATCTCTACAATTCTTTTAAAAGATGCCATGCATGTTGTAATTTGTTGTGTGCATTAATATAATGTGGCCTACTACTCAAAATATGAGAGCTCCAGAAGTGATGAAACTTCACAGATGATAGCTTCAACATATAGTAAAGAAGAACAAGTCGACCTGACCGATGATTCAAAATATACTAAGGAGAACAACTCAACCTGACCAATCGATCGCAAGAGAAGAGTATCATCTTAAAGAAGAGCGTAAGAGCAAGCAGATTGAGATATTACAAGTCTTTCAATACAATGTCGGTTGGCCACCCATGATGAACCAGAGCGCACAGAGAAATACTATTCTTTCCGGTCTCTCCATATGTGGCTCACATGCATTTCAAAACTAAAGTAGGAACATTTAGCTAACCAATTAAACATCTCTCAGTTTTACTAATATCAGCAATAATATCATATATGAATTTGTACAACTAAGCTTGTTTAGCTCGATGGGTGGAGCAGTGCTATTACTTACACCTAACCACGAGGCTGATTGTGGTCATCATAAAATGGGGAAAACATAAGCATGATGAGTACAAAGGTTGACCGTGGCAAGGGATGGCAGATCTGAAGCTGCAAACCGCGCAAAGGGTAGTTAGCAACCGATGTTTGCTTTGAAATAACAACTAAGAGTTTGTATGGACAAGAAAGTACGGTCAACAAGTGACAAAGAAATGCAATTATGCTGTCTCTATATGTTGCGACATGCATTTGGAAACTCAAGGGGACCTTTAGCTAACCAATTAAATGTGTCGGTTAACTAATATCAGATCATATCACAATCATATTTGAACAACTAAGCTTTCAATTCGAGTGTTGTGTTGTTTAGCTTGAAGGGTGGAGTAATGCTAGTACGACGTAAAGCACCTACGCAGATCATAGTAGAGTAGATAAAAGGGAAAACCCTAAGCATCAATAGAAAATCAGGAAAGTGGAACTAGCTGGACCAAAGGGTGGCGCACATGCTTTTCAAACTAATATAGGAACATTAGGTGACCAATTAAACGTTCTCTGTTTTAGTGATATGAGCATCATATCAGATTCGTATTTAAGCTTTGGGTTGAGGTCTTGAGGAGCAGTGCTAGCACGACACGAAGCACCTACGATGATGGTAGTGAATATAAAGGGGGGAAACCATAAGCTTTACGAGTATAGTGTCCGTGCCATGGCGGATCTGAAGGTGCAAACCAGACAAAGGTACTTTGCAACCAATGTTTGCTTTCAACTAGCCACTACGATTTGGTACGGACAAGAAAAGTACAGTAAACAAATTACGATCTATTTTCTGGGTGAGATCAATAATTTAAGCACATATGGAAGAGTACCACCTCTCTTGCAACGCCGTGTAGGCCTATGCTGATACGTTGAGGGTGCTGCGGGTACGATGGCTGTCGGCGGCGGGGAAGAAGACTTTAGACGGCAGACGGCCGGGTCGGGGGATATATCCTGTTGCCGTGGACGAGGCGGTCGTAGGAGCAGCAACGACAAGGTGGACGACGGTGCCGATGAAGCGAGAGGAGGCGATGAAAGGATCCTGGTCCAGCATCGTGGATGAGAGACGTCCATCTCTTGCAGTGGACGATGGGGTAGGGGTAGCGGCTCCGGCAAGGTGGAGGATGGGGTGGCGGACGGAGGAGGCTGGCCGCAGTGCGGAGGTGATCGTGTCGCCGACGGTGTATGAATGGGGAAATGGAGGGGAGGAGGGATCTCAAACTTTGGGAAGCGCTTCTCTGAAATGGGGGAAAGTTATGAACTTATCCCCCGTTTAAAATTTCAGACATCGCATCGGTTGGGGATAGGACGGTAATCTCGCATCTCCCATATATTTGCCGGTAACTATTTCGGGCGAGGAGAGGGTGTTTTGCCGCCAACGGTTGGTGCCCACGGTGTATGAACGGGGCTGACAGGTAGGGAGGTTGTGTCACATCTGATGGAAGTTACACATCTGCCCCTATTTAAAATATTAGCCTACTACGATTTCGGACAGGGAGAGTTTCTTTTGCCGCCCACCGTGTATGAATGGGGAAATGGAGGAAAAAACACATGTCTTTCGGACAAGCTTGAATCAAATGTGTTTTGTCACCACGCTTACGCCCACCGTGTCCGAATGGGCTCGAGGCCGTCGTGTCACGCCCGATTGAAGTTACTAGTCTACCCCTATCGACAACAAAGTGTAAATCCGTCGATAAGGATGTCAAGTGTTAGGGTAGACAGTAATTTCCATATCCCAAACACTTGCTTCGGGCAGCCCACAAATTATAGTGGGTGTTTAGCCGCTTGCTCAAAACTTGGGAGAATTAGCATTCACGCTTGCCCTGGGACTGGCAAACTAATTTCAAATCCAATTTGATTCGACACGAATATCCATAGATAATTATACATTTTGTTATTTATTTCTTCAAAACCACAACAAAGATTTATTCCACCTTTATATATGATTATGATTTAGAAATGCCGTGATCTTTGAATTCAGTAGGTTGGATACACTCTGAGTCAAACAGTTATTTCATCCAATACAATATGCTCACACGAAAAACAGTTCACCTTATGTCAATCATACAAGTATTAAGGATTACCTAGCCTAAAAAATCGGATCATTACAACACATGGACAACATAGGGGGTCTTGCAACATAATCCATTCAGAGACATGACACAACATGCAAGTACAATAATCTAATGACAATTTCAACTGGTATCTAAAGAAGAACCGGGATTACCTTGGGCTTCAGATACCAGAAACAGCAGGACCTCCTCCGTCTTCAAATGCAACATTCTTACTTCCTCCAATTCTTGGCTTGCATAATGCGTGCCGCTAATACCATAATTTCCAGCCTCAAGATAAAGATTACCTCATTCATGGCAGCCACACCATCTCTTTCTGCCTCTAGTAGAGCCTCAAGCACTATAATATCTGTGCTCGATCGCTCTCCGAGGTTTTGCCTTCCGAATCGCTACCATCCGGTAACATGGATGGCGCATTGCTTCCACAAATATATTCGGGGTTGTACATTGTGTCCTAGTGTGAACGGCATCCTGAAAGGTTTCACCGGACATCAAGTAAGAGATAGTTATCGATGATCCAGCAAGAAGCTTACATGGTAAACGACGAACTAATTATTGCCGAGCATGGCAAACTATATTTAAATGGTTCAAGCAAGATCACCAAAATAAATTAAAATGGTAAGATGAAACTAGGGATGTAAGTGGCAAATAAACGACATCCTCCAGTCCCATCTAGTTAGTTTTTGCTACCTCCCTAGTTCATTTTCCTCAAAAAACAAAAAACTATTTTGAACTATCATACCACTAGTGGACTTTAATCGGGATTAAACGGGACCCAGTTGACATCCCTAGTTGAAATGGAGTGTACAACCCCTATATTTAAGTTGCCAAGGCATCTAAGCAGTTGAAATAATCTGAGAAAGCACTTAACAGTGTGGCCTCATATAAACTACGAAGACAGTCTTGTGACGAAGTTGAGAGGAAAAGTTAAGGACTCAAATGAAATAGGCATGCATTTCTTTATGATAGTACAACAGTAATCACGACATATTGGCCAACTCAGGTATAGCGTAACAACAAATAAGCATTCGAATCAAGTAATATAGCAAAGCAGACAACTGAACTATTTGTAATTTGGTAGGATTGCATGTTGAGGGAACAAGCCAAGAAAGTAGCCCACTCACATTACATTTCACATGTACTAAAACACACTGGCTTACCATATGTTGCTGTGAAGCCTAGCTGTTGTTGCAATGTTCTTTGAAGATATCGTCAGCATCCCGTGGTTGCAAATCTAGTTGTTGTAGTTTATTCTACACCATCTATTTAGGTAAAATTAATTTTAATCGCATGCACTGGTCCGAATTGATCATCAATGGTTCATCTAAACTAATGACAGAAGGGTGTGTGCATACACGACAATATATCTAGTTCCCTCTATTTTTATGCTTGTTCGATGTGCCAGCCTTAAAAGAACAAATATTTTGCTTGATGGGGTTGGATGCTCCATAATTAATAGAAGCATCAAATTAGTCATGCAACTTGGGAAGATCAAGAACACACAAACAAGTAATGAACAGAGGCTCGAGCAGTGATGTAATAGCTAGCATCGTAAAATGTAGGGTAAAACGAACAAAAGCAAAGAACCACATGCTAGTTTGCTGATGTGTACTACATAGAGAATATTAAGCAAATTGATGGAACCAATAGGTGGCATCGTAACAAAACTAAAGCATATTAACTATATGTGCACCGGTATGTAATTTAGCACATGTAACATGTTCACCGCCGTAAGTATGGCCCTACAGTGCAAGCGTAATAACGCCTCATGAAAAACTGAATGATGCCTCAAGAAATTCAAAGGTGCGGTGCTTATGCTAGAAAGTGAACGAGGCACCGCCGTTGGATAATAGTACCGATTCTCGGCGCGATGGGTATCGTTGTCATACTTGATAGCTAAGGATCATCGATGGTGCTCGTGTTATGGTTGAGTTTGGGCGGTTGTCACCGTCGCCGGCGCTCCGTGCTACGGTTGTGGCGCTCCGACATACAAGAAAGCTCATATGTGGTAAGTGAACAGTTGCACGATAAAGAGAAAAACCGAAGGAGTACAAATCGAAATAACCTGATGTGGCTGCGGTGTTGGTAAAGCAGGGCTGGTGGAGTTGAATATGGCATCCGTGGAGCGGTCCGGTGCAGTGGACGAAGGCTTCGGCGGGCGTGTTGTACAGTGCTTTCGGTGAGGCGGATCTGTTGCGGCGGAAGAGGGCTTGTATGAAGGGCAAACGAAGGGGCGGACGAGGGAGTCAGTGAAGGCCAACGCTGTGGTGGATGAGGGCGCCGATTAAGCAGATCCGGTGTGGTGGACCATGATGGCGGTCAAGGAGATCTCGAGGGTGGATGCCAGCTGTCAAGCGGCCCGTGAAGTGGTGAGTTGGCGCTTGGGGGTTCCAAGGTGCGGAAGGTAGATCCGGCGGGTGTGAGGTCCACCGCTGCGGTGGAGGGCTAGATTCGGCGGCTTGCCGTGGTTGGGGGGTCGGGAGGGAAGGGAGGGCCTGGGAAGAATGTTGGGGGCAAAGAGGGGAAAACAATGGAGTTACCAAAGTAGTCCTTTTCTGTTCATGTGGCAGGGCTAAAACAGGAATATCGCAGGGCTAAACTTTTGGACGCGTGATATTTTGATGTGAGCGGGAATTTGAAAGCTTTTGGCGCCTAAAATTATAAGTATTATGCTCTCGTATGGCCGACTATGATATCATGGCCGACAATTTGTTTGTTTTGCACGCAAAAAAATGTGCAAATTTTGAAAATCAATGTCTCCAACTCGAAACTTAGATTGTCCATTCAATTCAAATATGGATCATTGAGCTACTACAAGCAAATACCATCATACGGTCCAATTCAAATGAAATTCCAAATGTGTTTATCCTAAATATGATGACAAAAGCAAAAATGTGTATGTGTATGAATAAAGTGGATGATTATAAAGTTTGAACATGCCCGTATGTGTATATCTCTAGGTTTGATATATGAATTTGAAATCATGAAATCCCGGCTTAAAAAATGTACCTCTGTTTAAATGAATTACAAAAGCTAATGATGGAGTTAAATTCCAAAATTCCAATCTTAGGTTTGTAATTCTGGTACATCAAGGTATATCACACATGTTCAAAAGTATCGTTATCTCATAGTACAAACTGTGAAACAAATTGATCAACCATGAGTGCACAATATCTCAATTACGCTAAAGTCCTCAAATATAGACACCTCACTCTTTATCCAAGTCACCCCCCCACCACCACCACACACACACACACACATAGAGAAGTCGCTCTTCCCCCAAACACCAACACACGAGCACATTAACACCCCTCTCTCTTGTAATGTCCGACCCCAACATAGGTCTCTATCACTTTGTCTCTCGGGCATGCACACATCTCTTCCTCACTCTCTAGGTCTCCCGCTATCTCTCTTACCCAAGCACACGACTATGTAGAGTGTATATTTCCCATACACACAAAACGTCGCCCCAAACGCCTATCTCCCTAGTTTTGTGGTTCTCACAGACTCACCTTACACACCACCCCCACTACAAACAAGCACACTTTGTCTCCTTGTGCACCACTCTCCTCTTTCTATCTCTCCCACATGCGGAACCCGCCTCTAGCTCCTTCCTTGTATACATATATGTCGTGACTATTTGCATAGCTCCCTAATGTATAATCATTCTCGATTTCGCACATTGTTCTCTACACCATCTATTCTAGATCTCTCATGAAGTCCCTATCACACACACGATGACTCGCTTCCCGCCCTCCGCTCATAGGCCAATTTCGACAACATCAACATTGTCGCCCTATCTATATGCCATTTATGGACACAAACGACCCCTCTCCCTCTCTCCTCTCTCTCTCTCTCTCTCTCTCTCTCTCTCTCTCTCTCTCACTCTCTCTCTCTCTCTCCGCTAGCTCTCTTTCTCTCACTCTACACCCCTCTCCCACACACACACTCGATGTCTCTTCCAAATAGTCTGCTTCCCCGCAAGCACCTGCTATCTCACTACTACACATGTCACACCATTCCCCTTCCCTTATACTAGGTTTACATCATCAGTGGTCTCTCTACTCCACATACACTCTCTCCCTCTCACACACAAACGCGTGCACAAACACACAGACACGCACAAACACCCATTCATCTGGATCCTCATCTCCCCTCATGTCCGCATGTGTGTCTCACACACTCACTCTCTAATTATGTATATGTGTCTCCATGTTACACAACACAAAGCCCCATGTACATGTCTCTCTCTATCCTCCACACACATAGACACAAAGAATCTGTTATCATTGCATCAATCTCTAACATATCACACACGCACACTGTCTCTCTCTCTCGCAAACACGCTCAACAAGGGTTTCCCCTTGAATAACTTACCGCCTATTCATCAACAGTCGTGGCAGTACGGCGAACACGAGACGTGAAAAATAATAAATCTACACGTGCTTAGACCACCTAGTATGACTACTAGGACTAGAGCAAGCCAAAAGCGCCGCCGCCACCCCCTCCTTGTCGGCGCGACAGGAAAATCTTTGTTTTACACAGTCGAGAAGTCATTGTGCTAAGGCCCCACATGCCGAGGCGTTGAATAGAATGTAGAAGCTAGTTTACGGAAGCAAGTATCGATAATACGTTTGTATCTCCATACTTATACTTCTTCTCTTATAAAAAACCAAGTTGGTGATGATGGTACGTGTGCCATCTTGCAATATAGACCGTCCAATCTATATCTGACGGATGGAAATTAAACTAAAATATACCCGCACCCCTCTCCACATTTGCAGACAAGGCCTTCCCTCCTTCATCCTTATCTCCAACAAACCTCATTGTTGATAAATTAAGAAAGGAAGCCTCGAACAAACTGGCCTCGGTGGCCAGCCGGCGCCAATCCCCATGCCTCCGCCAATCCGACCACCAACCACCACCACACACCACTCCTCTTCACCTTATCTCATATTTCTCGAGATATCAGAGTTTTTACACATGGGATTACTCCCAAGGGCCAATCACAACAAGTGTTTTATAAAAAATGCATCTTGATGTTCCGCAAAGGCACGGATCTTGCTAGTACTCCTACACAAGACTAAGTTGGTGATGCTGGTGTGTCTGCCATCCTTCATTTATGACCATTAGATCTACATCTAACGATTGTGAGGTAAGTTGTTGCCTTTTCTCACCAACATCCCACTTCTCTACCAATTTGCGGAAAAACACATAATTAGTATCTTAAAACCAACCACATCCCTCCCTGACCTCACCAAAACAGCCCAAGGAATATATTCTAATTGAAACATAATATATCTCTAGTGACATATGTATATCAAAATTAGAGTGTTTTGTACCAAGTTTGTGAATAAGTATTATTCTAATTATGATTCGTTGCAACGGACATGAACATTGTTAGTATTTCCAACCATGCATTTTTTTCCTAGTATTCCATAGTTTCGAGTTTTCCATCAAGATATTAGTCACTCATGGTTGATATTTACTTTCAATCATGTACACATATGCACTATGTAACTAGCCTTGCTTATTGGCTTCTGATGGAGTCCTGGATTAGGGGGTGTCCGGATAGCCGAACGATCACCGTTGGCCGGACTCCTGGACTATGAAGATACAAGATTGAAGACTTCGTCCCGTGTCCGGATGGGACTTTCCTTGGCGTGGAAGGAAAGCTTGGCGATACGGATATGTAGATCTCCTACCATTGTAACCGACTGTAACCCTAACCCTATCTCGTGTCTATATAAACCGGAGGGTTTTAGTCCGTGAGGACTAACAACAATCATACCATAGGCTAGCTTCTAGGTTTAGCCTCTCCGATCTAGTGGTAGATCCACCCTTGTAATACCCATATCATCAATATTAACCAAGCAGAGTAGGGTTTTACCTCCATCGAGAGGGCCCAACTCTGGGTAAAACATCGTGTCCCTTGTCTCCTGTTACCATCCGCTTAGACGCATACATCGGGACCCCTACCCGAGATCCGCCGGTTTTGACATCGACATTGGTGCTTTCATTGAGAGTTCCTCCGTGTCGCCATCTTTAGGCCCGATGGCTCCTTCGATCATCAACAACGACGTGGTCCAGGTGAGACTTTTCTCCCGGACAGATCTTCGTGATTCGGGCGGCTTTGCACTACGGGCCAATTCGCTTGGCCATCCGAGTAGATCGAAGCTACGCCCCTGCCATCGTGTCAGGTTTGCGAGTTTGAACTACACGGCCGACATCCGGGAGACTTTATCTTCGACGGATTCGAGCCACGCCAAGCGCCGCCAAGATCTGTCTCGATGGGCACGATCTAGCTCTACCGCCGAACAAAGGCCTCGAGGTCAAGATTAGCCGCCCGCCTCCTTAGCTCGAGCCGACTACCGATCGAGGACGAGTGGCTGGACACCGCCTCGGGCTACGATCTCTAAGGCGATTGAGCCAAACACCATCCCCGTCTCTTATAATCCTGTGACTCCAAGGTGTCGGACTCTCTCCGACTCAACCTCCTCATACCCGCCAATCGAATCCGATTGACGCTGGGTCATGGAGTTCATCGTCATGACATCTTTCAAAGACTCGCCTTTTGGCGACATCCTGAATTCACTAAAGTCTCTCTTTATCGAGAGCCCCGCCGGATTACGGTCAGAAGGTTGGGATGCGACGACGAAGAAATTCAACGCCCACCCATCACCCACTTTGTAGCCACCGTCGATGATTTAACCGACATGCTCGACTTCGACCAAGACATCGACGGTATGGACGAAGATGCCGGAGACGACTAAGAACCAGCGCATAGTAGTACTAGAAGGCCACCTCAGAACGCCCGGATTCGGCGCGCCAGTGTCCGCCATTATTCGCCGTTGCCATGTCATGTGCTTGCGTGTTGCACTTTGCCATGTCATCATCTGCATTTTATATCATGTCATCATGTGCATTTCATTTTGCATACGTGTTCGCCTCATGCATCCGAGCATTTTCCCGTTGTCCGCTTTTGCAATCCGCACTCCTATGTCTCTCGGCGCCTTTTTACCTCTTTTCGTAAGCGAGTGTTTAACGGTCTCGAATGGACCGAGGTTTGTCAAGCGGCCTTGGTATAGCACCGTAGACCGCCTGTCAAGTTTCGTGCCATTTGGAGGTCGTTTATACTCCAACGGTTAACCGGTAACCGAAGCCTCTTTTGTGTTGCAGCCCAACACCCTTTCTAACCGCCCAAAACCCATCTAACTCCCTCCATGCTTCTCGGTTCGCTCGATCACGATCGCGGATCAAAACCGCCCTCATTAGGACTCTCCTAGCGCCTCTACCTATAAATATGTGCATCCCCCGATTTTTCGCAAGAATAACCCTAGCTTTCGTCCACCTCGCGCCGCCGGACAAAACCCCCGCCGCCGGACATGTCCGCCGCCACCTCCTCCTCGCCCCGGCCGGATCCGGCGAGATCCGGCCCGGATCCGGTCGCCCCCGGCCATCTCCCTCCTCTCCGGCATCTTCTCCGGCGAGATGCCGGCGAACCTCGGAAACCGTGCAGCCCCGAGGTTGACTTCCCCCCCCCCCCTGAATATCCTCCAAGTATTCATTTTCGTGCGTTTTCATCGCATCATATCTCTGCATCTGTAGGTCCATTTTGTGCGTATTATATGTCAAATTGTTCGTCTCGACGAGTACATCATTTCATCTCATTGCATCATTTTCATTTGAGCTCATCTTGATGCCCGAAATGCTGTTAGAAGAGTGCTATGTGATGTTAGTTTCGCTTCTTAATGTAACATGCACTTTGTCATTTTTGCCATGATTGATGTGTGCCCCTATGAACTTGAGTCCTACATGTGTTTTGTAATATGCCATGCCATCTTTACAGGGTGTATGCCATGTATTTTTGTGATCTCTGTGGTGACTAGCACAAGCATGCAAACTAGGCTTCATGATGTTGCTGATTTCAGCCCTGCTTTGTCGATATTTTTATGCCATGTTAACTTGATGCTACCGAGAGATCCATGCATATTTTGAGATACTTCAGTAAGGATGTTTTGAACATATGGTTATGCTCTATCCATCCATGCCCTTGTTTGCAATTATGGAGTGCCATAGCTTGAGTCAATCGAGCTCTACTTTTGCTATAAAATGTTTCCTGGCAGGTTGTTTACATGTTATTCAATTTTTCCAAGGTTGTTGTAGTTGATCCATGCACCCTATGATGTTGTTCTTGCCATGTATAGCTTCTATGCCATGTCTTCTTACTGTTGGTTGCCTTGCCATGCCATGTATTGCTCTGTGGTGAGTGGTTCAAGCTCACCAACATGCCTACTTATCGTTGTTCCTGCCATGTATGAATCTGTTATATAACTTGCCATGTTTACATGGGTGCCATCATATTTTATGATCCTTTTTGGCTTATGGTCAGTAAAGGACTTTTGTTCTATGCAATTAGTAGATTCATTCCATGCCTTTGTTTGCCATGATAAGTTCCTGTAGCATGTTTTTTGATAGCTCTAAACATTGCAACCTGATGTTATTTTACGCAATGCCTGAAACTGTTATTATTTGCAATCTTGCCATGTCATTTTGAGCATGTTCTAGTGATTTCTGGAGATAGCTCAGTGTTCATGTTTTGTCATGCTTTACCTTTAAATCATACCCATGCCTTTTGTTTTCATATTGAGGTGCTGTAGCATATTGTTTTGATGCTTGCAATATGCCTAGTTGTTGTTTTGGACAGATTGTTGTCATAACTTGTATAGAGTGTATGTGTTGAACCTTTGCTCCGTTTTGAGTGTGCTCTATATGAAACGTGCTTGATTTTGCATGTAGTTTCATATTATCATGTTGCATCCTTGATTTGAGGTGTTTGCTTGATGTTTGTATGCATTTTGCATCAATGCCATGTTTAACTTGTTTTGCTCATATCTTCTAGGCCGAGTCTCAATCTAATGAACTTTATATGTAACTTGACTAGAATTTCATGTAGATCATCGTGGTGCATCTTAACTTGCTGTTTAACAACTTGAACATAAGGTTATTCAGATCTGGACCAATTTCGAAATTTGCATATGAGGACTTACCGAATTGTTATATGTTGCTTCCGCCTCATTTAAACTTGTCTTGATGTGTTGTTCTTGTTTGCATCATCTCTTGCCATGAGTAGCTTCATGTAGCTTTGTCATGCATCATGCTTGTTGTGCATCATGCCTTGTTCATGTGTGGTGTGTTTACTATGTTGTGTGCTTCTTCTTGTTAGTTCCTGTTTCGCTATGATCGTGAGGATTCGCTCGCTCACGCTTGGTTCGGCTTCATCCGCTCATCTTCTTCATGGACTCGTTCTTCTTCCTTGCGGATTTCAGGCAAGATGACCGCTACCCTGGATCTCACTACTATCATTGCTATGCTAGTTGCTTCGCTCTATCGCTATGTTGCGCTACCTATCACTTGCTGCTCAAGCCATCCCAAATTGCCATGAACCTCTAACCTTTGCACCTTCCTAGCAAACCGTTGTTTGGCTATGTTACCGCTTTGCTCAGCCCTCTTATAGCGTTGTTAGTTGCAGTGAAGATGAAGTTTGTTCCTTGTTGAACATGGAGATGTTGTTCCTTGTTGGAACATGTTTACTTGTTGGGATATCACAATATATCTTATATAATTAATGCATCTATATACTTGGTAAAGGGTGGAAGGCTCGCCTTATGCCTGGTGTTTTGTTCCACTCTTGCCGCTAGTTTCCGCTATATCGGTATTATGTTCCCGGATTTTGCGTCCCTAACGCGGTCGGGTGATTTATGGGACCCCTTGACAGTTCGCTTTGAATAAGACTTTTCCAGCAAGGCCCAACATTGGTTTTACCATTTGCCTCACCACCACCTACTTTTCCTTGGGAGTCGCTTCTCTCGAGGGTCATCTTTATTTTAGCCCCCCGGCCGTTGCTTCTCTAAGTGTTGGTTCGAATCGAGCCACCAAGGGCCACCTTGGGGCAACTTGAGGATTGGTTTTACTCGAGCCTGTCTCATCCGTGTTGCCTCGAGAACGAGATATGTGCAGCTCCTATCGGGATTGTCGGCGCATCGGGCGGTCTTGCTGGTCTTGTTTTATTGCTGTCGAAATGTCTTGTAGCCGGATTCCGAGACTGATCGGGTCTTCCCGGGAGAAGGAATATCCTTCGTTGATCGCGAGAGCTTATCATGGGCTGTTGGGACACCCCGCAGGGTATAAACTTTCGAAAGCCGTGCCCGCGGTTATGTGGCGATGGGAATTTGTTAATATCCGTTGTAGTAAACTTGAAGCAAACTCTTCTAAAATACACCAACCGTAGCGTAATCGTGAGTGTCTTTTTCGGGTTGATCGAGAGGAGAACACGGTTTCGGGTTATGTCCGACGTAAGTAGGAGTTCAGGATCACTTCTTGATCATTACTAGTTGACGACCGTTCCTTTGTTTCTCTTCTCGCTCTCATTTATGTAAGTTAGCCACCATATATGCTTAGTCGCTGCTGCAACCTCACCACTTTACCCCTTCCTTTCCCTTTAAGCTTTGCTAGTCTTGATACCCATGGTAATGGGATTGCTGAGTCCTCGTGGCTCACAGACACTACACCACCAGTTGCAGTGTACAGGTTCAAGCGATGATCATGACGTGAGAGCGATGTTTGCTTGTGTTGGAGTTCTTCTTCGCTTCTTCTTCAATCAGGATAGGTTCCAGTCGGCAGCCCGGCTAGCAGTGGTGGATGTCGTTTGAGCTTCGCTTATGTTTCATCCGTAGTCGGATGTTGATCTTGTATATGATGTTGATGTATTCTTGTGGCATTTGTGCCTTATGTATGTATCCCCATCTATTATGTAATGTTGATGTAATGATATCCACCTTGCAAAAGCGTTTCAATATGCGGGTCTATCCTTGGTGGGACCGCTGAGTTCCTTTTGGATAGGGTCGCATATTGGGCGTGACAACCTCGTCATACGACATATACATGGTGGACATCCCAAAAGATGGGAACGGTGAGGGAACAACGGAGGATGACCCTCCAAGAAACAGCCTAAGCGCCGTCCCGCCGGGCGCCGCTCTAAATCCCGCCACAGCAAAACGGTGATTCCGCACGGAGATAATAAAACCCTGGACAAGGTCAAGACAACCCCCTCAAAGCAGGATTCAGCACAGAGGAGGGAGAAGCCAGCCTCATGATAGAGCGGCGCACAGGAGGTGGAGGACGATAATTATATGCCTTCCTCCAAGATGAGGCAAGCCTCGACGACGCACCTAATTTGTCGTGCCTCGAGGATCCCGCCAACAGGAGCGCTTTCAAACGCAGGCTTATGGCCATGGCAAGCAGCCTCAAGAAAAGCAGCAGCAGCTTAGAGCTGACCAAGACTTGCTAGTGACAGATGGATTGAAGTCCTTGCACCAAGAGTACGAACTCGAACGCCCTCCTGTCGGGCGCTCGGGAACGGGGTCCCTGGACTTGCCTCGGCCTGCCCGCGGCGTGGCTCAAGGAGGCCCAAAGACGCCCATCTTTATCAACGCAAGCTCAAGACCTCGCGAGGGGCCAGCCTCGCAGGCAGACGACAAGGAGCTTCTCGCACGGCCTCGTCAGCTGGCTCATGAGGAGGCGAGAGTTCAAGGCAGGGTACTCGCGAGGTGCCCATGACGCAAGCCATGACGCACCAAGGGCGCGAAGTCGGGCGCCAGCCCACGCAGGTCCTCCTTTCCTCTTGGTGGAAAGGGAGCAAGCGAAGCGAGAGTATCAAGCAAAGGCATCCATTTCGTGCAACAAGACCAAGACCAGCCCAACGGCTGGAAGGGAGTCATCGTGGAGCCCAAGCAAAGGCATCATCAAAGCTCTTTGGCAAAGCGAGGACCAACTTTAGTCAGATAAGTGTACCCGTTGTTCCCTTCAAATGGCCAATTGTTGGCGCCTTCCCGCTCAATATTTGGGAAGAGCCCAGGCCTTCGCTTATAAATAGAGTAGCCACCCCTGGGCGGAGGATCCGAATCCTCATCAAGAAACCAGTAGCTAGAGCGATCGAACACCACCTAGCAGTTCATCGCACCCGCCAAGAATGACCTCACGAGGTTGTTCTTCCTTGTATTGTTCCTCATCAGCCCAAGAGGTAATCCACCGCACCACACACTAGAGTAGGGTATTACACCACAATGGTGGCCTGAACCAGTATAAATCTCACGTCGCTTATGCTGTTCCGTCTAGTAGTTTAGGTCCCAGCGATTCGGGCGAGGTGCGAGACGGTGGAGGGTTGGATCTCCGCCAGCACCCCCAGTTGTTCGAACCTCAAGGGTCTGCCGGAACCCGAATCCGACATTTGGCGCGCTGTAGGTGCGCTGAACCTGCCATCGTCGCCGTTTTTCCTCGACCACCGCAGAACATGTTCGCCGCTTGCCGGGCTTTCGCGCTGAAGCGCCGAGCCGCTTCGCCTCCCTCTGCCGCCCGGACGGCTTCGACGGCGGGCGCTTCGCTGCTCTCACCGCCATTGTCAACACCGCCACCGCCCGGCGGGAACGGGCAGCAAGCGCCGCCCCGTGACTCTCGGCGACTTCGGGAGGAGCCGCGAGCTTCCTCGCCACCCGCCTGTCGCGGCCGTTCCTCCGGCTCGTCGCGCCCTCCTAGGCGGCGCTCCGCAGCGCCGCTTTCCAGCCGCCATGTCAAGGCATTCGTCTGCCGGGTCGGCGCTTCCACGCTGCAGGGGCTCGGCCGGACGGAGCCACCGCCGATGACCTTCACTCGACCACCCCACCATCTCGGCCGGCTCGGTGCGCCCCCATGCTCGCGACACCCACCATATGCCAAAGTTGCCGCCACCAGACCTCATCGACGGCGGCGCCGGCCTCAACGCATTTCGCCGAGGCCTTCAACCTCTTCTTCAGATACCCAGGAGCGGCTGCAGCCCAGCCGGCCTTTTTCGGGCGTAGGAGGAGGGTCATCCAGCTCCTTGGGGCAAATCCGGCTTCCGGTGACCTTCGGCACCTACGACAACTTCCGCACGGAACTGGTCGACTTCGACATCGCCCCCATCGGCCTCCCCTACAATGCCATCCTTGGCTATCTAGCATTGGACAAATTCATGGCCGCAACCCACCTGGGGTACAACCTCATGAAGATGCCCGGGAGCAGCGGCGCCCTCACTGCGTCTGGATACCGGCAGGCGCTGCGCGCCCGGGCTCGCCAAGACGGCTGTCAAGGGCGCGCAGCCCGCCGATGCGAAGCCCCAAGCCCAAGGGGCTGCACCGACCAAGAAGAAGCAGTTGTTCACTCAAGACAAGGCGAAGACCAAGCAGATACCTGTCGACGAGGACGGGTCCACAAACACCACCTTCACCATAGGCGCCAACCTCGAGCCCGAACAGGAGGAAGCCCTGGTCAAGTTCCTGCATGCTAACAAGAAGGTGTTCGCCGGGAGCCCGATCAGTCAAGGGAATCCCACGGGCGAATCGAGCACCACCTCAACGTGTGCCCCAACGTATGCCCCGTGGAAGTGTATACAGAAAGCAGTCCACCAAAAGCAGGCCTTCATCGTCTAAGAGACCCGCAAGCTAGAAGCCGGGGTTATTCGCAAGGTCCGATACTCAGATTGGCTGGCCAACCCCGTGGTGGTGCCAAAGAAGGAGGAAAGGAGCGATGTGTGTCGACTTCGCCAACCTCAACAAAGCATGCCCGCAGGATCCGCTCCCGCCTCCTCGCACCGACCAGATCGCCGATTCCACCGCCGAGTGTGACTCTGTTATGCTTCTTGACGCTTTTCCCGGTATCACCAGATCAAGATGGTGGTGGAAGACGGAAAAGACGGCCTTGTTAACCCCTGTGTGGAGTGTATCGCTATACATGCATGCCATTCTGCTGCGCAACACGGGGCAACCTTCCAATACTCATGCACATCACCTTGGGCCCACACTGGAAGAATGTGGAGGCTTACGCCAACGACATCGTGGTGAAGTCTCGCGAGGCCAAGACCTTGATACAAGACTGAAGAAACCTTGGCGAGCCTCAACACAGTGAGCTCCGCGACTCAACCCGGAGAAGTGTGTGTTTGTAGTTCCCCTGCAAGCTCCCTGGTTTCTCGTGTCCCACCGAGGCATCGAGGCCCACCTGTAAAAGGTCAAGGCAGCTTGAGGACATGAGCCCACCAAAGACCCTCGTGGAAATGCAGAGCTCACGGGCGCCAGAATGGCGCTGGGCTGTTTCATCTCCGATTGGGGGAGCGGGCGCTGCCTTTCTTCCACCGATGAAGAAAAAGGGCCCTTCGAATGGATCAAGAGGCCGACAAAGCTGCTCCAAGACCTCAAGAGGTACCCCGACCAGCCCTCCAAAGGATGGTGGCCTCCGCCCTCGGAGACCTTGGTACTCTACCGCCGCCACTCCCTACTCCGCTTAGCGCAGCCTCGGTGGCGTTAGGGAGGAGCGCCGTGCCAAGACCACGACGCCACCCGAGCTAAGGCAAGGCCGAATCAAGGAACTCGCAGGCCAAGACCGCAACGGAAGAAGACCAGCCATCGCAGCAGAGCACACCAAGGGCGGAGAGACCTCCATCCAAGCACCCAGCTTCTCGGAGGCGCCATCACTGGAGACACCACAGCCCGAAGACGCCACCAAAGACCGACGCCTTAGCCTCTGCCGAGCACCCGGTATTTCACCAAGACGGTGTTACGGATGCGAGGGCACGGTACCCCATGCCGCAGTAAACTCCTCCTCGCATGTTGGTGGCTTCGCCGCAAGCTACGGCACTACTTCCGTGGTCATCCAATCAAGGTTGTCTCAAGATACCCTCGGAGAGGGTGCTCAGAGCCCTAACTCGGCCGGAAGGGTCGCCGAGGAACATTGAGCTGCAAGCATTCCAGCTCGAGTTCAAGACAACCAGAGTCATCAAGGGGGCGCACAAGGCAGATTTCGTGGCTGAATGGACAGATGCACCGGCCTCGTGGTCGGGCGAGGATCGATCCTCTCCCCGAGTGAAGCGCCGTAAGGTTGGGTCATGTACTTCGACGGAGCGCTTCTCCGACAGGTGTCGGGCTAGGGCGGTGCTCATATCTCCCGCTCAGGACAAGCTTTACTATGTCGTGCAGCTCTGTTTCCAGCAGGGCGAGAAGGTCTCCAACAACATAGCAGAATACGAGGGGCTGATAGCGGGTCTGAAGGCTGCCGCTGCCATGGGGGTGAAGCGCCTTACCATCAAGGGCGATTCGCAGCTCCTCGTCAATTCCTCCAACAAGGTGTACGAGCCAAGAGATGAACACATGGAGGCCTACCTTGCGGAGGTCCGCAGGATGGAGAAACAATTCTGGGGGTTGGAGCTGCAGCACGTGCCCCGCGGCACCAATTAAGAGGCCGACGACATTGCCAAATGAGCCTCCAGGAGGTTACCCCAGGAGCCGGGCATCTTTGAGGAACGGCTCTTCAAGCCCTCAGCCCTGCCGCCGTTATCAAGCACATCACAACCTCGGGTGGAGCTCCCTCAGCCACCTGCCTCGGGAGCCCCAGCCTGTGGCTCGGCCTCAGGAGCACGCCTGCTCCTAACGATGGAACCTCAAGAGGGGTGCTGGATCACGGAGCTCAAGAGTTACTTAACGCATGGAACTTTGCCGAGAAGGAGGAGGAGGCAGAGCAGGGCGCGGCAAGCCACGGCATACATCATCATGGATGGAGAGCTCTACCGAAACGATCGAACGACGATCCCTCGCGCATCACCAAGGAACAGGGAAGGAACCGCTGGCAGATATACATGGTGGAGATTGTGGGGCACCATTCGTCATCACGGGCCCTCGCCGCAAGCATGCTCGCAGCGTTTTATTGGCCCACCGTGCTCAAAGTGACGCCGTTGAACTCGTGGAAGGCTTGCGAGGCTTGCCAATTCCATGCCAAGCGTATCCACCAGCCGCCAGAGGTCTCGCAAACCATTCCCTCACTTGGCCATTCGCGTCTGGGGCTGGACATCCGGCCCTTTTCCTCGGCGCCAGGGGCTATCGCTACCTCTACGCTGCCGTGGACAAATTCACCAAGTGGGTCAAGTCGAGGCCGTCTCGCACCATCCCCGCTTAGTTCTCGCGGCCAAGTTCATCAAGGGCATCGTGAGTCGTTCGAGTGCCGAATCGCATCATAACCGACAATGGTTCGCAGCTCACCAAGAATCTTTTAAAACGTATCGCGCTAACCTTGGGACGCAGAGCATGTTACGCTCGGTGGCGCACTTCGCAGCAATGGACAAGCCGAAGGGGCCAACGCAGAGGTCCCGAGAGGCCTCAAGACCGTGACTTTCAAGAAGAAACCGGAGGCTCGGCGTAGGCTGGTACGACGAAGCCCGTCCTGTTATGGTCCATCCGCACAACCGCAACCAAGCCAACCGAGAGACCCCTTCTTCCCGGTCTACGGAGCTGAAGCGTCCTCCCTTACGAGGTCAAGTTGCCGATCCGCTGGGTCCTTACGCTCGGCGAAACACCGCAGACGCCATGCGGGGACGGCCGTCTGGCTGGGGAGGAGCACCGCCGAGAAGTTGCGCCATGAGCGACAAGGTACCAGCAGCACTCCGCGATACCACCGCCGCAACATCCGCCTGTAACTCTCGAGGTAGGGGACCTCGTGGTTCGACGGGTCCTCTCTGTGGAGGGACTGCATAAGCTCTCTCCCATGTGGGAGGGCCCGCTCAAGGTTGTTCATGTTTCTGTGTCTGCCCGCGGCGCTTGAGACTCAAGAGGGAGTACCTATACGTAACGCTGTGGAACATCCAAAGACCTCCGGAGGTTTTACCTCCTAAAAGGCCTAGTGCTCGTGGAAGAAGGCAAATGCCCGTGAAGCCTCATTATTTTTGGAAAAGGCCCAAAGGTTGAAGAAGGCTAATGCCCGTGAAGCCTATTCTTTTGGAAAAGGCCCAAGGCTCGTGAAGAAGGTGAATGCCTGTGAAGCTCATTCTTTTGGAAAAGGCCCAAAGGTTTGTGAAGAAGGCGAATGCCCTGGAAGCTCATTCTTTTGGAAAAGGCCCAGCTCGTGAAGAAGGCGAATGCCCGTGAAGCTCATCCTTTTGAAAAGGCCCAGAGCTCGTGGGAAGAAGGCGAACGCCTGTGAAGTCAAGCTGCTCGAAAGGGCCCGAGCCCGTGAAGAAGGCCAACGCCTGAAGCTTGCTTCCTGTAAGAAAGGCCTGAGCCTCGTGAAGAGGGCCAACGCCTGAAGCTCGCCGCCTGTGACACTCTCACGCAATAATGAGTTGGGGCTGTACACGCCCGAGTCTCGTGAGTGCCGCCTCAGCCCCTGGGCTCCCTCCCACGCCCAAAGCAGCACTTAGCTCCGCTACCGGTGAGAAGAAGTCAAGACTAGACTAGGTGCCGGACGCTGCTTTTCATTTGCTTTCAGTAGCTGACTAGTTATTCCCATTTGGAGTTTTTATCAAACTATCGCCAACTTTTGGTCCGTGGTTCTTCGATCTTTTTCGCCTTCTTGCTCGATTTCTTCTTATGGGGACTCGCGAGGTAAGCCCTCGAGCCCTCGCGAGCTGCTCCTACCCCTATCGCCAAGTTTTCACGGCCCAAGTCCACAGCCGAGCACCCTCCCGACCATGCCTCACGGCAGCACAACGCTAACATGGGGCTCGGATCGGTCGCTCTCGCGCCACGGGCCGGAGTTCACTTGCGTAATGGGCGACAAATGTAGCGCGAAAAAGATCAGATAACAAAAGCAGTTCAATAATTACCGGGCGAACCTAAACGCTGCTTCATCGGGCCACACATTGTTGTCCTTTGCGCTGGAGAAAAGAAAGGAAAAGGACAAAAGGTGTGAAGCACGCACTGCGTCAACCTCTTGAAGGCTAGAGCCGCCTCCGAGCTCAGCGGACTCTCTGCTTCATCAAGCGCTGGCGGCGAAGGATTCCGGCTGCACCCCCAAGCAGGCACGGGCGGCGTGGGGTATGGCATGCCGCCGCCGGAAGAATCACCACCAAGAAGAGCCGGTGAAGCTTGAGGAGTCACGGGCATCGCCACCGCCTGCTGCTCCTTCCATCCACGCCGGGCCGAGTCTCGGCCGCTGCCGCCTTTCGTGGCAGCACCCCATGCGGGCACTGTTTTCCCAACACCTCACGAGGGTGGCGCCGCCGCATTTGAAGTGCACGAGCACCGGGCGGCGAAGACCACATGAGCGAAGGAACGCCCGCCACCGCTGGTCAAGAACAGTTCCCTCAGAGGCAGACCTCCAGAGAAGCTTCCACGGCCCTGGCCGCAGAGCCATCCTCCCGAGCCGAGGCCACCCAGGCGCTGGGCCGAGCTCACCCAGAGGAAGCGTGGGAGCTGAAGCCGCCGACGCCCCGACCATGTCCAGCCGCTGTCGCTGTTAAGAGCCTCCCCACACTGCTGGGGACCGCCGTGGAGGCCACGGGATGCTTGCGAGGGCGACCTCGACCACGCTTAGGCGGAGGAGAGGAAGGCTCGACCTGACGGCCCTTCCCCTTCTCTGCGGTAGAGAACTTCCTTGGTGGAGCCATGGAGAAGAAGGAGAGACAAGAAAGGATAGACTTGAAGGGCGCGCGCCATTCCGTACTTATGGCCGGTGAAGGCCAACCGTCGGCCTCCACGATCACCGGTAATCATGACCAACTCTGCATGCAGGGACTTGTCGAATCCGGGTAGTTACCGAGGCATCATGGGGAAGCAGTGCGCATAAGGCCCAATCAACCGCCACGCTGCCTAAGGTCAGCAGGCTGTTAGGGCTCGCGACGCTCAGACTTGCCCTTTCGCTTCTCCGCCGCTGTTCGGCGCGCCATGGGCCCGGGCTATCAGGGCGCTTCGGGAACGGGGTCCCTCAGACTTGCTCGCCACGGCCTCGCGGCGTGGCTCAAGGAGGCCCAGACGCCCATCTTCATCAACGCAGCTCAAGACCTCGCGAGCTGGAACTGCCTGGGCGCATTTACAAGGAGCTTCTCGTGCATGGCCTCGCCAGCCGGGCTCATGAGGAGGCGGAGATTTCAAGGCAGGGTACCTCATGAGGTGCCCATGACGCAAGCCATGATTTACCAAGGGCGCCCGGGGCCAGCCTCACAGCAGTGTCCTCCTTTCCTCTTTGGTGCAAAGGGAGCAAGCGCAGCGAGAGTATCAAGCAAAGGCATCCATTTCGCAACAAGACAAGACCAGCCCAACGGCTGGAAGGGAGTCATCATGGAGCCCAAGCAAAGGCCATCATCGAGTTTTGGCAAAGCGAGGACCAACTTTAGTCAGATAAGTGCACCTGTTGTTCCCTTCAAATGGCTAATTGTTGGCGCCTTCCCGCCAATATTTGGGAAGAGGCCCTGTGGCCTTCGCCTATAAATAGGAGTAGCCACCCTGTATGGAGGATCCGAATCCTCATCAAGAAACCAAGAGCTAGAGCGATCAACACCACCTAGCAGTTCATTGTGACCCGCCAAGAATGACCTCACGAGGCTGTTCTTCCTTGTATTGTTCCTCATCACCAATAGGCAATCCACCGCACCACACACTAGAGTAGGGTATTACACCAAATTGGTGGCCTGAACCAGTATAAATCTCGCGTCTCTTGTGCTGTTCCGTCTAGTAGTTTAGGTCCCAGCGATTCGGCGAGGTGCGAGACGGTGGAGGGTTGGATCTCCGCACGCACTCCAGTGTTCGAACCTCAAGGGTCTGCCGGAACCCAAAATCCGACACCTCCAAGAGATACCCAAAACGCAGGCTGCTACCCTAATTAGAGGAAGCAACACCCAAACCTACATCACCAACAAGATGATGTGGGCCGACCGCCACCCCTTGGTCACGACAGAGAGGCTCTCTAGACCTCCATTCAAGCCGCACTTCAAGCCGCCGTCAAAAGTACCAAGGCATGGGGAGACGCGCCAGACACTGCGTAGACATATTGAGGACAAGGAAAGGCAAACAAGGTCGATCTCACGGATCGCATGGGCGCCCCACTACGCGCGACGATAACCGCCACGCGATACAGCAATTCGGACGGGCTCAACACAAGAGACAAAGCTCATTTGAGCTGCGCCGATATAGCTCAATACGAGGCGCCGACACCCACCATGCTTCACGTATCGGGTGATGGATCATCAAACTCGAGGGTTTCAAACCCGAAACATCGAATCATACGATGGCACAACAGATCATGCGGTTTGGATCCGTGACTACCTCCTCCATATCCACATGGCCCGCGTGATGATCTACACGCCATCAAATACCTTCCACCTGCTTAAAGGACCTGCTAGCAAGATTGGCTTAACACTCGCCAAGAGAATCAATTGGTTGTTGGGAGGACATGGAAGTCGCATTCCTTGATAACTTCCAGTGGCACATATATGTGCACCACCGCACGCCGATGACCTCACCCACATAATTCAGCAGCCGAAGAATCGGATGATAACTCGACACGGTTCCTAACCAAGAAAAATCAATCGTTGATCGTCCGGATGCGAGGCCCTTGCAGCCTTCAAACATAACATCCGCTGACGAAAGTGGCTTCGCCTCGACACCTAGGACAGAAATAGCCGTAATCCATGGCAGCCCTCACAACACTCATGACCCGCTTATAGCGCTGGAGAGGATACAGCCGGCTAGCTCAGAAAGCAACAACTCTGACCAAAACCCCGTAGTTCGGATACCAAGGACAAGAATGGCAGGTCGCACGCGCAATAA